>OX424576.1:68374549-68668054 GCA_949152435.1 Gastracanthus pulcherrimus
CGTTTTGGTAAGCGCAGCACAAGCGCGAAAAACAGGGCAAAATTTTTTAATACGTTGACATATGTTTTCAGAAGTTGCTCCATATACGAAATAGACCTTGGTCTCTCCTATATAACGGAACATGTGTTAACATACTAAATAAAGAAATTGTACTTCTGTATATATAAGTAGAAATAAAACTTATTTTTAAGCAGAAAGATTATGTTATTTTGTATTTTAATTTGTAATGAGATTAATCAGTAATTTTAAAATCCCAAGAGGCAACCCTCAAAAAATAAATTTTATAAATATTTTAAGTTTAACTTATGCTTCTATTATTAATCGGCAGTCAGATTTTTTTCTTAAAAAAAAAATTGGTCACATATGTACATTTTATTTTCTTTGGCAAAAAAAGTCCTATAAAATGACAGATTGAAATATTGATTAAAATCTATTATATTTTTCTGCATTGAATATAAGGTAAAATTAGAGTTTAAGGACGTTCACCGGTTGATAGTAAGGTAAGAAAGTTAATTTTCGAAAGAATCATTATTAAATGGCAATATTTGTAATGAAAACTGTTCAGTTTAGAATGTAAAGTATTAATATATTAGTAAATAATATAAAATTTATGAAAACTTATCAAAAACCGAAGTACGGCATTAACTTTTACATATGCTGTACCACGATATAGATATACTAATACCATTGGAGCACAACTTTAGATAGTCATATCTTTAAAAAAAAGTACCGTTTGCTATACCCAGCTTTGTATGTATACTTCTAAGCTTATTTTACATTACATACTACTTTTTCAAAACGATGTAAAAAAAACCTGGTTTACAAAAAATAAGTGTCCATGTTGTGAGAGCTCAAGATAGGGCTCCCATGTTAAAATCTGAAACTTTGAAGATAAATTTCTCGATTTTGGATACCGCAGGGGGTGGAAATTTCAATCTCGTATAAAACACACCTAAATTAAAATATGATAAAAGAAATTTATTTATCCGGTGAATGTCCTTAAATCAACAGGTAACAAATATACATTACATATTTTTGGAGTAAAAATTTGGAGTAAGAATTTGTTATTTCCTAATATTAATAATATTTATTGAACCAATGATTCTATAGTAAAAACTCATTAGTAATCAATATGCATTTGTATTAAAAATGGAAAAAAATTATTATTATACTTTAAACAACTTATAATCATAGTTAAGTATATAATATAATTCATAGTTAAGTATTAAAATTCATTTTTAATGCATTTTTTATGAATCATTCGGTAACGTTAGTTATTATGCAGATTTGATAATTAACACTTTTTGTGTTAATAAAATAAAATAATTGATACTTTCACTACTGACAATGTATATTTACCTTAATTTTGTATTGTAATTTTAATTAGTGTTTATTACAATTACAATGAATACTATTCCGATATAAGTCGGTACTTTTGTTCTTTCCAAGTCGGTAAATTAAAAAAACCGTTGCTCAAACTCATAAATGCATTTTTTTATGATATAAATACCATGAAAATGGTCAATTTTATTAAATATGTATGAGCTATATATATATGTCGTGTAGCACCAGAAGAAAAAAATTCGTGAGCTATTTTCGGCATCTAAGATTACCATGATTAAGTTTTTCAGCTATGCATTTTCTATGAATCTGCATTTTCTATGAATCTGCATTTTCTATGAATCTGCATTTTCTATGAATTAAAAGTTAACTGTTGGATTTTTCCTTATTTGTCAGAACGAAGATCATTCTCTAGTCAGCATAGGGCGTGTGGGTTCTGATAATTTATTGGACGTGTTGCTGTAAATATATATCGATCTGTAATAAAAATACAATAGATTTAATAATTTTGTTAATCTTGTAGTGAAAATCTAATATAACTAATAAATTAATAAATATTGTTCATACATACTTTGTTGTATAATCCTCATCACACGCAAAATATAACAAACATAAGAATTAAGTGTTTATTGAAATTAAATATTTATAAATTATAGAGTAATTATTACAGAGTATTTTTGTTTAGTCAGATTACTTGCAATGTCTAATAGAAAAAAAAACAGAAAACAGAACAGCGAGTAAATAAAAAAACAGAGCTGAGCTACAATTTAATTATTATCTATAGAAAATAAATGAGTACCAAAAGACGAGAACGTGGAACTTAATCATACATTCAATAATTAAGTACGTGAAAGGAAATTGCGATTCAATACACTACTGCATGTATTAAATAATCAATTTACTTGTATATGTTCTCAGAAGAAGAAGAACTTATAGAAGTAGATGTTAGTTTCAGCTTTACAAGAACTTAAAATTGAAGTTAAAATACATTTCTTTGTACAAACATATTGCATTTTACTTACTGATCATGACATGATAAACAATACTTGTTTACTTAGGACCAAGTCTATAGAATCGCATGTATTTGGCAGAACTGAATAATCTTCGAAGATTCTGAAAAAAAAAATTGTATGAAAAAACAAAGTAACTTCTATATTTTTATCATTAACCAGCTAAGGTAATAATTTTGATTTTTAATTACAAAAACTGTATAAGAAATGTTTTCACTGTTTTATTTTGTGTTGGACTGAGCCGGATGAAAGTGGCGGGTCGGGAAACGCTCGTAAAAATTACACCGAATTTACATAAGAACACTGCGCACTCTGCGCTTTATTAATACAATTACACTCTGAATTTACAACTTAAATAGAAAGTATTAAATGTAATAATATTACTTAGTGAACACAAAAACTCAATTAGGAACTCTTGATACGAAAAACTTAAAGCTGCAAAATCTAATAGCCCGGAGATCAAAAAGACGATGCAGGTGCCTCGGTGCGGTCTCGAGCGATTCTTACGATAGCGCGCCCAGCGGCAACCGTCAGTAAGAGGGAGGAAAGAGAGAGAGTAGGGGAGCGCCCTCTCCCTGCAGCTTACGCTGCGAGGCACGGAACCTGCTGAGGACTCAGCCGACACTCCCTCCCTCCGTGGTTCCTAGTCTTTACGGGATCCTGGAACATAAAAAAAAAAAAACAACCATTAGTGGACTCTGAATTATTAATTATTCTCTAGTGTTGTGCAAATTATTTTATCTCTTAAGTATTTGTGTGTGTGCGTGGGAAGAGGTTTTGTCATGATATCGGCTTGATTTTCTTTCGTATCAATCCAGTGTACTGTGACTTTGTGTTCAAGTACACATCTCTTTATGTAATCCCCATGGGTCTCTGCAATATGACTTTTACTCCCACTCGTTTCTCTTTCAGTTAATTTTCTCTGAATTTCTGAGACATCCTCATCAAAATTTTTCAATTTGTGTGAGCCATGCATTTGAATGCATTTACCAGCTGATTTGTTATCACACCAAATTGAAACTGGATAGCAGGTTTTTCCAGTGATGTCTCTTAGGGCCTTGTCCAAGGATATGAGTTCTTGACATGCTTCACTCATGGCAAGGTATTCAGCTTGACAGGTTGAGAGTGATACGTAGTCTTGCTTGTAGCTTCTCCAGGCTACAGCATTTCCATACAGCTTGATTACGTATCCTCCTGTCGAGACTGACCCTTCACAGTCCCTAAAACTAGAGTCTGTGAAAGCCTCCAGACTGTTTCCTTGATCTCTGAATGTTAATCCCAACTGAGTGGTTTCTCTCAAATATCTGAAGATTCTCTTCACTTCTGTCCAGTCGTTTTCTGTAGGTGCCTGTTGTTTGCGAGACATGTAGTTTACTGCGTATACTATGTCAGGTCTAGTTACTCCTGACAAATAAAGTAAACTGCCTATAGCTTCTCTGTATGGAGCTCTGCATATTTTGTCTTCCTCTTGAGATTTTTCTGAATCTTTCAATTCTCTGTTTTTCACCTGTCTTGTTATCATAGGTGTACCTTGCGCCTTACTTTCATGCATATGAAATCTTTCTAATATTTTCTCTGTATACTCTGCTTGATTCAGTGTCATCACTCGATTTTTCCTGTCTCTCTGTATTTTCATTCCTAAGTACAGTTTAGGTTCTCCTAAATCTTTCATCTGAAAAGTATTGCACAACTTGTTTTTGATTTCTTTCAATTTCTCTGAATCGTTACTTGCCAGTATTATATCGTCAACGTACAATACTAGCAATACAAGTTTTCCTTGTTTTCTCCAGGTAAAAAGACATGGGTCGTTAATGTCTCTTTCCAATCCAAGCTTTTTGACTTCTTCTGAAAATTTCATGTTCCATTTTTTAGGACTGACTTTTAGTCCGTATAAAGTTTTCTTTAATCTGCATACTTTCTTTACTCTGTCATCTTCAATTATTTCAAGTCCCTCTGGAATTTCCATATAAATTTCATCGTCCAGTTCACTGTTTAGAAAAGCTGTTTTCACATCCAGCTGAATAGCATCTAAATGAAATTTGTTAATTATCGCCAGTGCAGTTCTTATTACTGGCAGGCGTGATACTGGAGCGTATGTTTCTCTTAATTCATATTTGTTCATATGTTTGAACCCTCTGATGACAAGTCTGGCCTTGAAATTTTCTTGGCCATTTTCATCTCTTTTCTTTTTAAATATCCATCTGGAGTCTATGATGTTTGGTTTTCGGTTCTCTGAATTTACATATGGTTTGTTTACTATTTTCCAAACGTTGTTTTCTATCATAGAATTTAATTCTTCTTGTATAGCCATTTTCCATTTTTGTCCGTCAGATGAGTTCACAGCTTCTTTATAATTTGATGGATCTCTGTTTATTTGTGCCATTTGTGCTTGAATATATTCATCTTTGGCTTCTTCTTCAATTTTCTCTCTGTTTACACATTGAGCTCTGTATATAAAATTTGGGTCTGTTTTAGGATTTTCTTTTGCTTGTCGCTTGGGGATTTTTCTCAATGTCCCATCTCTTGATTCTTTCTGTGCACTCTTTCTTTTCAGAGATTTATCTGATTCAGGTTTGGAGTTTTCTGGCTTTTCACTTTGATTTGTCTCTGTATTATTTGATATCTCGATCTGAGTTTGCTCTGTATTCTTGTTTTCTATATTTTCGCTGAAGTTCAACTCGAAAGTCTCTGGTCTTTCTCTAGTGTCCTTGTACACTAGTTTTTCAATGAACTTTACATGTCTAGAGTTCAATAATCTTAGTGTTTGTGGATGCCATAACAGGTATCCAGTTGGTGTGTATCCCACCAGTATAGCTTTTAGAGCTCTCTCTGAAAATTTGTTCTCTGGAATTGGTATTTTGACATACGATACACATCCAAATCTTCTTAATTCATTTACATGGTTATTTAATTTTGGGTTCAGCATGAACAAGGGTGTTTTGTAGTCGTTTCCCTTGTGTGGAGTTCGATTGTATGTGTGTATAGCTGCTTCGGTAGCTAATACCCACATAGTTGTTGGCAATCCTGAATCGATCATAAGTGCTCTTATTTTCATCTGGATTGTTTTGTTGAATCTTTCTGCTGTCCCATTCAATTCTGGAGTATATGGTGGTGCGAAATCTGTGCTGATTCCTTCCTTCTTAATTATCTCTGCAAATTCTCCACCAGTGAACTCTGTGCCGTTGTCAGTCCTGAGAAAACAAACTTTTTCGTGTTTTCCAAGTAGATTTCTCATGTGAATTAAGTATTTCTCCAGACATGCACCTGATTCACTTTTGTGTTGTACACTGTATGCTTTAGCATACCTGGTGTAATCATCCACAAATACAATAATAAAGTGGTTTTTACCCGGGAAGGAGGCTGGTGAAATTTTTCCCATTGTATCTGCGTGTATCGTGTGTAAAGGCCTATCTGATCTGCCTCTATTATTATTAAATGGTAGATTTTCCATTTTGGCTAGGACGCATGTCTCACACTCCATGATTTCATTATTTAGTTTTACTTCTTTCA
This sequence comes from Gastracanthus pulcherrimus, assembly GCA_949152435.1. NCBI lineage: Eukaryota > Metazoa > Arthropoda > Insecta > Hymenoptera > Pteromalidae > Gastracanthus > Gastracanthus pulcherrimus. The sequence continues at coordinate 68,380,411 of OX424576.1, forward strand.
ATTTCTCTTCATATTTCTTCATCTGTTTCATATAATCGAGTGACGTGTGTCCTAACCTCATATGCCACAACATCCCTTCAGTGGGTTTGTTTACTGGTTTATCTATAGTTTTTCTCTGTACATTACTCAACTTCTGTATTTCTGATTCTTCTATTTCTTTATTTAAATCTAGTATTTTCCTTTTTACTTCCTCTTCACCTATTCCTGAATCTGTATTATTGTTTTCTTGTAAGCTTTGCTGTCTTATCTCCCTCCCAATCTCAGACGGACTCTGTATTGTTGTTTCTGTTAAAGGTATTTCCGTCTGGGATTGTGACAGCAAGTCTTCCAAGGTTACTAATCGTGCTTTAGTTATGTAATAATCAAAATTGTTTTCATTAATATCAGCACTCTGTACAACAAACTTCACTATCCAATTTGGTGAAACATATATCCCTCAGATATATTCCTCTAAAGTCTCTTTATTAAATATTTTTAATTTTGAATCATCTAGATAAATTCCATAACCTGCTTCCGCAAACTTTCTTAGCGAAAGAAGGTTATCAGAAATACTGGGTGCTGATATTACGTTTGTTAGTATGATGTTTTCATTTTTAGTTAATGATTTTAGATAAAGGTTACCTTTCCCATCTATCTTAATGTTAGCGCTTTTGTTTTTGTTTGCGCTCCTAATCTCTTCATTTTTAGTTTTCATAAACTCTTTTAATAAAAAACCTTTTTTAATAATATGATCTTTTGCCCCCGAATCTGCTATAAAACTAATATTATTATCATTTGAATTTGTGCAAATTTTATTACCTGTATATTTAGCGTTGACTTTTTTGTTATTTTCCTGACCTGGCTTATTGTAGGGTTTATTGTTTCTCTGGAATGAGGTTTTCTTGTCTCTGGATTTACGCCCTCCCTTATCTCCACTTTTACCTTTATTGTATGTGTTATGTATTTGTGTTGTATTTTTGTGTGATGTATTTTTATTATGGATGTTTTTATTTTCATACCTGTGTACTGCGTTTGGACAGTCGTCACCCTTGTGACTCTCGACCCCGTTGCAGTAGTAGCAGAACCACATCCTGTACTCCTTGAGCGGGCAATTCAATTTATAATGCCCCATCTTGTTACATTTGAAGCCTTTGATATCTGCCAACTCTGTAACGGCTTCTTCCTTCCTCTCCTTCTGAGGTTCTCTGGATTGGTGTACCTGTCTCTGTGTGAAGTTTGCCCTGGCGTTCTCTGTATTGTTATTGGCCTTCTGTGCTTCGAGCTGTAATAGACAATTTTTCATGTCATCGATGGACATAGACGAGCCCGTTTGTTCTCTTATCATGTGTGTCGATCTTAGCTCATGGCTAGTGTCGGACACAGCATGATAAAATGCTCCTTTTATTTCATCTGAAGTTAAAGGGGTGGACGCATTACAACTGTCATATTCTCTTACTATGTTATCAAACCTATCACAAAAATCTGTAACCTTTTCTTTATTTGACTTTTTGATAGAATATAATTTTTGTCTAACTGATATTTCTGTTGTATTTGATTCTATTTTTCTTATTTCTTTTATTTTTAATAAAATGTCATGTGGTTCTTTCAGATTTATTATGATGTCTCTAACTAAATTTTTCATTTTAACAATTTTCTCTGTATTATCATTTTTATATGCTTTATCATTGATTAAAACATCTAGTAAATCATTTGCTGCTAACTCTGAATTCAACGAATCTAGCCATAGATCTAAGTTACCTTTGGACGTTAATTTATAATCTCTCTTTATGTGAATTCTACTCTGTAGGTTTGACGCTAATGTTTTATTTAATTGTTCAAAGGTCTTATTCATATCTTCAAGAGATTGTTTGTTTACCGTATTCTCAACTTGTGCTTCTGTATTTTTTTGTGTATTTAATTGTGTGTTATCTATAGCGGTAGAGTTGATAAGGGAAGTTGTATTGGGATTTTCGGTTACCTCAGTGATTTTCTTTGAAACGACCCTTATTTCAGCTAGGCAGGTTTTGGTTGCCCCCAACAACTCCTTCTGTTGCTCCTGTGCCTTAGTGATGGCATCTGCCAATTTTTCGTTCGTGATGCAGAGGGATTTGAACACCTCTGTCTGGCCCTTCATCACCTTTATGAGCTCAGACAAAACAGACTGGTCGTGGGCTGGTTGAGATGTGGACTCTGTATTTCCATTTGACTCAGTAGACTCTGTAAAAATTCGTTCATTATTAATTAATTATGTTTGGACTTAATTTGCGTACATGCTATCTCTACGTATAGAGTATAAACACATACTTATGGATCCATATTCTGCTCTCTGTCATTTATTTAGTTTTATTTTATTTTAAAAAACAATCAAAAATTGTGTGTAAAAAAAAAATTATTTATCTATTTATTTATGTAATACTCCATATATTTATTACCTGGACGTAAATCAGTCTCTTGTGTTCCTTCTGAAGTTGCGTTTTCCTGGACAGGAACGGTAGCATCTGTCTGGGTGGACTGCCCTGCTACAGTCTCCTGTTCCACATTATCCACATGAATAATCCAGTTAATTTCTGAATTATTCATTTCGTTTTGTCCAGACATCTTTATCCTCTTTCCTCTTCTTCTGAATTTTTAGGTGGTGAAACCTGCCAAACAAATTCTTTTTACTCTTGTGCCACACACATGAATATTAATTTGTACGACAAACTAACATTCGGATCATTTGTATTGATGTCTTATGTTCATATACTCCCTCCCAAACCGGCTAGTCGTACCACGATTTTGCCGTTACTATATGGGAAGGGGCGATCGCATACATGAACACAATTCACCCATATAGATCCAAGATTTCAAAAATTTGAGTTTAAATTATTTTATAGGTTATAGTGCGTACATATGAGATGCATTGCGCGCCATTCTGTTTGTCATAAACCACTTGACGTACGACGTCTTGTGTCTCTCTGACGCACAGCATCCCGTTTGTCTGCGAGAGACTTACACATTTATGCGCGCTGCACCTCATTTCGAAGCAACGCACTGTACCTATATACATGTACTTTCTATCTGTCTCTCTCTCTTTCTCGCGCGCGCGACAACACCGCGCGGCGCCGAGAGTGACAGGTCGGGTACATACGGGAAGTTGACTCGCGCGCCGCTCTGGCACGCGTCCGGACAATAAGAGAGTGGAGGAAGAAAGAACCTTCCTCGCGCGCGCGTTCTTTCTCACTCTCTCTCTCTCTCTCTCTCTCTCTCTCTCTCTCTCTCTCTCTCTCTCTCTCTGTTGCTCGCGACGCACCATGTATCGCGCGAGAGAGAAAGAAGAAAAAAATGGCCGCCGCGCGCGCCTGCACGTTCCCGCCAAGACCGGTCCGCGCACGTTTTTGTCCCCCTCTCCATTCTCCGAATTTCAAACTCTTATGTCAAAGAAAAAGATTTCCGTGATTTTCCTCTTTATTCTCTAAGTGTCATATTCCCGTGACATAGGTAGACCAGAAAAAAATTTCAAACAATAAAAAATTGTTTAACGCGCGTAAATTCTCCGAATCCATTGTTCGTCCACGACAAAGAAAAAATGTCGGTTAACAAATATTCACACGCGACTCTAATTTTCTCTTAAAGAAACACGCCCGCGACGTTTTCGAGACACCGCACTCTCGACCGTTTTTATTCTCCTTTGTTATTTTTATTATATTTACTCTGTAGATGTTCTTCTCTGAAGCCGTTCCTCGACCTCCGCGAGCTGGGGCCCGTAACCTGTTGGACTGAGCCGAATGAAAGTGGCGGGTCGGGAAACGCTCGTAAAAATTACACCGAATTTACATAAGAACACTGCGCACTCTGCGCTTTATTAATACAATTACACTCTGAATTTACAACTTAAAAAAAAAAGTATTAAATGTAATAATATTACTTAGTGAACACAAAAACTCAATTAGGAACTCTTGATACGAAAAATTTAAAGCTGCAAAATCTAATAGCCCGGAGATCAAAAAGACGATGCAGGTGCCTCGGTGCGGTCTCGAGCGATTCTTACGATAGCGCGCCCACCGGCAACCGTCAGTAAGAGGGAGGAAAGAGAGAGAGAGTAGGGGAGCGCCCTCTCCCTGCAGCTTACGCTGCGTGGCACGGAGCCTGCTGAGGACTCAACCGACATTTTGTTAAAGATGTAATAAAATATATTTGATAAAATGTGTCTAATTATATAAATTAATACACATTATTAAAATAAATATATGGATGCCGATTAAACTTTTATATTAAAACAGTAGTTAAATCTAAAAAAACTTAAGTACTGTATTAAGAAAATCAAAACGATTACCTTGCTATAAAAACAGTAGTTATATTTTAAAGAGCAACTTATCTGAGGCAAAAGTGAATTTCTTCATCGGCAAAGATCAATGTATTATTTACATTTTATTAAAATTCACAAATCTAACTAGCATTCTCGAAGGTTGGGCAAGGACAGCATGCACCATCAGTAATTCCAAGATGCATGCAAGGGCACACATGACATCAACGGAGCCTTAGAGCACTGTTTGTGTCTGTCACACAGCGTGCAATACCTTCAACGAGGGCTGGAGAGACAAATCCAACATTGATATCTGCATTTTACATGGTTACGCAGACACTGTTAACACTAAAAACAGTATTCTTGAGGGTTGGACAGAAGCAACCAATGCCACATACAGTCCTGAGAGGTGTACAAGGACACATAGGACACCAGCGGGGCCTTGACACGCTATGTGGTCTGAACAGACACAGCTGGCATGAAAAGCAGCTGCGAGAAGTGTGCAGTGAGGGCCCATGATGGCATTGTGCGCCTGCCACACAGTAGCAGCAGCAGCAGCAGAACATGGGATCCATAGCTGAAGTCGCCACAAACGGCAACCTTGCCAAGAATTGGACATGCACAGTCAGCACTACCAGCAGCTCCCAGCGGTGTGCAAGGGAACACACGATACCAGCAGAACCTTCGAACCTTGTACGTGTCTGTCACATAGCTGCAGGAAATGCGACGAGGACTGGATACACAAAATTCACACTAATAGGAGTGTTGTCAAGGATGGAACAAGCACAGTCAGCATCATCATCGGCTCTGAGAGGCATACAAGGGTATGCAGAACATCAGTGAAACTATGGAGCCTCGTGTGCATCTGCCACACAGCTGTAGAGGAACTTCGACGAGGGCTTGATGGACAAATCCAACACTGACATCAGCATTATCAAAGGTTGGGCATGCACAGCCAAGCACCAAAAACTGCATTCTTGAGGGTTGTGCAGGGAAGCTAGTGCCACCAACAGCTCCGAGAGGGGTACAAGGGCACGCAGGAGACCAGCGGGGCCTTGAAATGATGTATGAGTGTTATATGGCAGCAGCAGCAGCTTCGACTTGGTCTGGAAAGATGCAGCTGGCACGAAAAGTAGCTGCAAGAGGCGTGCAGTGATACATAGAACTGCAATGGGGCCTATGAGGGTTTTGTATCTGCTAGCGACATGGCAGCATCAGCTTCACTGAGGCCTCGATAGCTGAAGTGATCACTAAACGCAGTCTTGTGAAGTATTAGGCAGGCACAGCCACCTCTAAAAGATCCTCCTAATGGTGTGCAAGGCAACATTCGCAGAACCTTGGCACCTTGTTTGCGTCTGTCACACAGCTTAAGGAACTACAAGGGCTGGATAGACTAAGCCCATACTAATAGTAGTGTTGTTGAGGATGGACCAAGCACAGACAGTACCAACAACAGCTTAGAGTATACAAGGGCATGCAGAACATCAGTGTGATCATAGAAACTTCTTTATATGTGTCTACCACACAACTACAGGAGCTTAGTCTAGGGCTGCAAAGACAAGTCCAACACTGACATCAGCATTGTCAAAGGTTGGGCATGCACAGCCAAGCACCAAAAACTGCATTTTGAGGGTTGTGCAGGAACAGCTCATGCCACTAACAACTCCAAGAGGGGTACAAGGGCATGCAGGACACCAGCAGGGCCTTGAAATGATGCATGTGTTGTATGGCAGCAGCTTCAATTGGGTCTAGACAGATGCAGCTGGCATGAAAAGAAGCTGCGAGAGGCGTGCAGTGATACGCAGAACTGTAATGGGGCCTATGATGGTTTTGCATGTGCCTGCGACACGGCAGCAACAGCTTCACGTCTATATTCATTGGCTTCACTGAGGGCTCGATAGCTGAAGTTACCACTAACAGCAGCCTTGTCAAGAATTGAGCAGGTACAGTCAGCAGCTCCGAGCATCGTGTAAGGGAACAGAGGACACCAACAGTACCGAAGCCAGCCTCTATAAGAGCGTTGTCTAGGATTGGCATTACCAACGAATATAGACTAGTATACAAGAACAGTTGTAATGGAATGCCGCGACGCATTTCTTATCGCTCTCTCTCTCTCGCACCTCCGTAATGCACACATGTTTAGTAAGAAGATCATCCGTGGCGGCGCCAAGTGGCTGGGTAACATAACTAACCGCTTTGTTACCCACGTTTTGGTCCCCGATTCGTAACCCAGAACCGTTTTTCTATACAAATCTATATTCGTTGGCATTACCACCACCAGCTGTCCCAGAGGCCCAGAAGGGCACGCACGACACCACGCACACACACTGTGCTCGTGTATCTTAGCTAATAGGGCGCACGAGTCAAGTCAGAGATTAGTAGAGAGATTGCCAATGCAATGTTAAAAAAGTGAGGAAAATTTCAATGCGGCGCTCTCTGGCGGCTGCCGCCCGTACTATACACATAATTTCAGACAGCGCGATGGAGGGGGAAGCACGCGTGAAAAGCGGTGGAGACTGTACGGCCGGCGGAAGCTTGCGGGCGCGGCGGAGCCGCGTTTACAATTCTGTTTTGGCTCGCGCCTTCTTGAAAGATTTATTTATTTCTTTGAGTTTTATATTATTATTTCCTTACAAAATTTTATACTAGCATATATTATTATTATATTAAAGAGTGTTTCAAAGCTTAGTTTTTTCGATTCTTTAAAGAGCGTAAAAATGTTTGATAAATACTTGCATTATGTTTTAAGGGGGTCTCAAACCATTCAAATTTTCCGCCGAAATTCCTAACCTCAAATTCTTTAACAATTGATTACAATTAATAAATAAACTAAATTATGAAAAACCAAGACATCATTGCCCTCCATAATACAATTATCTACCACTGTGCGAAGTTTCAAACAAAAACTTCAAAACCTCTTCGAATGCCATTCGAACGAAATTTATATTAGTCTATTAGTCTAGACTCGAACCTTCAAATTTCGTTCCAAAGCCATTCGTAGAGGTTTCGAAGTTTTTGTTTCAAACTTCGCACGGTGGTAGATAATTGTATTACGGAGGGCAATGACCTCTTAGTTTTTCATAATTATACTTATTCTTTTAATTAAAGCCAATATTTTATAATTCTCGGGTCGGTAAGGTAGGAAGGATAAAAATTGACTTTGACCAGTTTTTATCAGTTAACTTTTATCAGTATGTGTTATATTTTATTGTATGAGATATAATAAAGAGTATATTTATAAAATAATTCAGCAATAACACGTGTTCAATTATTTACTATCAATGCAATTTTATTTCTTTATTAGTTTTATTTTATTTATTTCATACTTCAAATACGACAGTAAAAGATTCGTTGTTACCCAAATAACTTTTTTGCAAATAATATCAGCTATTATTACTTATTAAAGTAATATTGTAATTTTCACCGTTAACTCATATTGGTTGTCATTGTATATATATATATGTATATATATATATATATCATATTTATATATATATATATATATATATATATATATATATATATATATATATATATATATATATATATATATATATATATATATATATATATATCGTTACCAACAATAAATACACGTTAATATCAGATATATATATATATATATATATATATATATATATATATATCTGATATTAACGTGTATTTATTGTTGGTAACGATATTTTTCAGATAACTTTTAAAATCTTATTACAATTACAAACATTAAGAAAACCAAATAAAAATTTTTTTATATTTTGGTCGAAAAAACACCAGAATCCTACCTTAAAGTTAATAAAAAAAGTTTTCTAATTTGAGTACCTGCTGCTCTCCTTCGTAGACGATGTCTGGTCAACCTGAAGGTCAACCGAAAATTTGAACATCATCTACCGCAAGTGTCTAGTACCTTGCAATGATTTTAGTGAATACCTGGCGCTCTCCTTTATAGACGATGTCTCGTCCATCTGAAGGTCACTCTGACAGCTAGACATCGTCGGCATAGAGTGTCTGGTATCTTGCGATGATTTTAATAACAAATATTAAAAAAAAATTAAAAAATATTAAAAAATAATAAAAAAAATGTAAAAAGATTGTATAAAAACAAATCTTGTAGAAAATAAAAAAATGTACTAAACAAAAACACCTATTCTGTACGCAAATGTTTAAAAAATGTACAAAAAAACATTTATAACATTTGGTGCGTTGCTCTAAAATGTTGCACCTTGTTGGATTCTGCATTCTTATAGCTACTAGAACATCCACACAAAATTTCAGAAGTGTGCTTTAATATTTAAATTAATTTTTTTTTCGCTCAAAATTCAAAGGTTACTAAGAATTTCCCATATATTTATTGAATTCAAATCATGTATATTAAAATCTCGATTAAAATTATACAGATATTTTTTGAACCTATACAGAACAGATTAAATAATTATTTCTCAATTTGCTAAAATTGCCAATTTTCGAAATATACGTATTCAAAATTGAATCCTATTTCTTCTATTAAAATAGCATTGGTAATTGTTAGATATATAAATTGGAATGAAATTACGTCTTTTTATGAAATATATTTATTTTTCATATATTTGACGTATAAAGATAAAAAAAATTGTTTTTCCGAAATTTTCAACATTACAAAGCTCTTAGACAAAGCGAAAACATTTAGTAAAAAAAAATTCGATTTTATATGGCCCACGATAAATTTAGTAAATCAGCAAATTTCCAAAATGGTAGCTATCAAGTATATCTTCCACCTCTTTATTTGTGCGTATGTGAGTATGCGTGCGTGCGTGCGTGTATGTGTGTGTGTATGTGTATGTGACAAAAAATTAAATCCACTATAACTCTTGAAAGAAGCATAATACGACTTGAAATTTTGCAGTCATATAAGGTATGTCTCAACTTATAACTAATTACATATTTTAGCTGATTGGATAATAAAAGTACATTCATTTCAGAAAATATTATAAAATCAAAAAATTTCTTTTCATTTCATACTTTAAATATTATATTAAAATTATATACGTTTCATATAGTACACGTAAATACCCCATTAACCAGGCTTGCCGCGGCAAAATCGCGGCAATAGTTGCTGTGCAATGTTTGTTAGCAATTTGCTTCCAACTTACGCTCAAGAAATGAAGAATAACCAAGATTGATGTCAATATGCCGTAATTTTGCCTTCACTTTGCCCTCATAATTTACTTCAATACTTGATACAAAATTTCCAGCATATACGGACGCAGTTTTACGTCAAACTTACGGAAATCGATAGCAAAATGTGTATGTCAAATTGCTAACAATTTGCAATACATCTGGCTAATGGGGTACCTTTAACCTCTTCCCGCATACAGCATATTAGACAGCAAAATTTAGCTTTTTTTTCACCGCAGAAGATATAATTAGAACGAAAAAGTGCAAATAAAATAGTTGAAACCCTTTCGCTAAATTTATGATTCCAGCAAAACAAAACACCTTTCAAAGTTATTAATCACTTATTAGGCACGATCGCTGCGCGGGAGAACCTATATAAGGTTGGTTGTTGGCCCTGCAGTTAGCCAGTAACAAAACAAAGTGAAAAAAACATGAAAAATTGACAGCCGCTTACAATAAAATGCTATACTTTACGACCAGTGGACTATATCAGTAAATTTGTCATGAAAAGTTAGACGCTCGACTTGTGGACCTGTAATCGATATTTGCGCCTTTTTTTCCGGGGAAATAGTACATTATATGCATAAGAAAAGTGCAAAATTTTTAAACAAGTATACATTGTTATTAGAAAATTTGTTATTAAGCATTAAAAATAATAATTATTATTTCAAATTTAAGGTGTATGTACCCCCTTAACTCAAAACCGAAGCATTTTACATAATAAAGTTAAATAGACAAGTTGTACATATAAAAACAAGATTTCTTTAAAAGAAGTTTAAAAATCATGATGGCTGAAAACCTTAACGATTTAAAAAAATAAATGCGAACCATGTAGCCATCAAGTCGCGTTCTTTTAATAGAGCAACCGCGGAGCGCGAGCATTAAAAACTGCTAAAAATCCAACGTTTTAAAACTTTAGTCATCCGTCACAAGCTGTATGGTGAGCTATATACTGACAATGCGAGCGCGAAGGGCGAGCTACGTACGGTCCTGCCCTACATCGTACAAATTTTTTTTAGATCTTTATGTTCACTATTTACAAAGTAATCACATAACATTATTTTTAAAGTGTCTACCTACGTGGACACTTTAAATATATTAAAATACCAACTTATTCATAACAAATACATAATTTTTCACCACACTGCGCGTAAAGTGCTGACTGTACGCCCTCTCAGCAGGCCGTACAGTACCGCATGGACTGCCTAGGGAATAAAGTGACTTGCGCATGCGCGATGCGCCTTTTTCCGCTCTCGACTGCGTCTCGAGCGGTAAAACAGCGCGTCACGCGTACACAATCACTTTACTTCTAGGCAGAGCATGGGGTACTGTACGGCCTGCTGAGATGCGTACAGTCATTTCTTTACGGGGGTGTGGTGAAAAGTAGTATACGCACCTCTGGAGTAAAGTAGGCAAGCATGCACTGTGTGAAATGCCGACCTCGCTTCGCTCGGTCGGCAACGTCACACAGTGCGTACATTGCCCACTTTACTCCCTTGATGCATAATGTACTATAATTCTAATTTGTATATTTAGCAATTACCATCATTTACACTTGATTTTCTTCTTTATTATATATACTTTAAGTATTAATTTTGAGTAAAAAGGCCTCCAATTGATTAACATGTTCATTAATTAAAATGGTCAATTTTCTACCAGGGTATGTAAAATTTATAATACTACCTACAAAATAAATGTGTAAACATTTGTTATATTTTTCACCGTTAAAATAATTACCCGAACTTTCAAACGTAAGCTGCGATACCATAAATAATTAATATTATCTACAGTTATGTGAAACATATGAAAGAGATATAATTTGGGACGTAAGCCATCTTTTAGTGGTGCACAATGTTGGATCAAGGGTGGGAGGGTGCTGCACGATGCGACGATTTCATATATAACAAAATAGGAGAAATGCCTTTACAATATAATATTATGAATCGGACTGATTATTTTTCATGTTTCATGCAATTACTGTCTTAAAATATTGATATTCTTTTGTACATACATTTATGCATAAAGTTATTTGCATATCGTAAAATGTCTTGCAGGAAATACTTTACTAAAATCGTGGTCAAGTTCTTCCATTGCATCCGCGGGAATCTGCGATGCGCATTTTAGAGATGAGGATTTTACGAATGGAGAAATGGTTCGATTACGTCGTAATGTTTGTCCAATGCATTGGACGAAATGGCAACAATTACATTCCAAGGAAATTAATGGACAACAACATGAATATCAGCGCATTGAACACCAGCAAGAGTATGAACCAGATAATCAATTGTTACAAGTTCTTAACAAACAACAATTACAGCAGCAACAGCAGCAAGAATAACAACAGCAATAGCAGCAGGATCAAGAAGAAGTAGACGTTCAACCGAAACAACGTCAGCAACAACTAGAAGAACGACAACAACTTCACAAGCAACAAGAATCTATACAGCAAGTGGAAATCCTTACTGACGGCGACGACGCTACGATAGATCCGCAAGCTCTGAATCGACTTCCGCCTTCTGCTACTTATCCTTCAGGTAAAAGATTATTCTTCGATTTTGACGAAGAAGATACGGACATGCAATATTTAGAATCTGAAGGTAATCCGCCTGACGATGAAATGCCAACCAGTAAATGTATTAATAAAACACAAAACGCTCAATGTAATTTCAGTCAAGTAATTGTTTCACCTCGTAAACTTAATCGTGATAATTGCTCGCAATTTTTTAAATTACGTGCTCGTTCACTTCAAAGTAATAGTTCTACAATCGAAAGTGCAGCAATTACGAAGAAATATTAAAAATGAAAAAAATAGGACGGTTCGGTTCCCAAAGAATTTATAGTAAACTCACACGGATAATGTTCGAAATGTTGATAATTTTTTAGCGTATAAAGATATTCACCCTACAGCCGCCACTATGCTTAGATTACAATTACATAAAGAAAAAACGCAATATATTACAGATGAAAATGATTTAACCAAACAAATGTATTTTTATTCAGCAGTTTGTTTTACTCGTTTAAGAAACGCAGGTTTAAAGTTGCCCTCAGAATCTACCGTGAGAGGATGGGTTTCCGAATATGATATTGTACCACGTTTAAATGAAGTTGTTTTAAATAACATTAGGAAAAATTTTAAAAAATTACCTCCAGTCAACGAATTTGTGCATTTAAATTTGATGAAATGTCGATTAAAAGTATGGAAGAATATTCAAAAAAGTAAGACAAGAAAAGCGTTGCGTAAAATGGGAGCAGACGTAAGGCTTATCGTTTGTGATCAAGGTAGCAACAATCAAAAGGTCTTTAAACTTCTCGATGTAACGCCACAGAAACCTTATTTTTATATTGAAGATATTAAGTATTTTGCAATTTTTGATTGGCCGCATCTTATCAACCGATTGCTTCATCAGTTGCGATCTTATATTTGTATTTATGTAGGCGATGAAGTAATTGTATCTTATGATGATTTATTGAAAACGTGCGAACTTGATAAGTCACATGGCACATCAAATTTATTAGGACATTTAACACATATTTCATAAAATATAACTCACATTTTTCAAATACATATATTTATTATATGATAAAAGTGGGTCGAGTTTGATCTCAAGATCAACCCAATAACTCAATTAGGATGTTGCATAAAAATAAAAAGTTGATCTTTTACACGAAATGGGTAGAATAGCGAAAAATAATTAGGTCATATTTTTTCTTCTGTCATAAAAATGTAAAATTTGAAAGTTACAGACCTTTAAAGATATATAGATATACACTAATGCTACGTGACGTTATGAAAATATACAATCGTGACGTCGCGCAAATTTGAAATAGCTGTAATAACTTAAATTTTCGTTAAATTGAACAAATAAAAAATACGACCTAATTATTTTAGCATAACTATTTGAATATGAAAAAATAAAAAATCATGCAACAACCGAATTGGACATACGCTTTATATAATACATTATTCTACCTTAAATTAAAATACATTTCGAAATACTATATTTAAATCGATATTTTTTGCAAACTTTAAAAATGATCATTTAAATGGATAAAAGGAACTTTGTTGAAATTACAAAAACGCGTTTAAAATTTGTATGTGATATGCTATCAAACGTTAATTGTTTCACTTGCTTGACTATATATAGTTTTGTTAAAACATTCAAATTTGACATGTTCTGAAATGTTCTTAAATTATATGATAAACATTAAAAAAATGTTAAGGAATTTTCGATATAATGGGTAAGATTAATCGTGGAGTTCCCATTAAAAAATATACATTGTAATAAAAAGAGATTACACGTTAAAAAGATTATTATTGTAAAATAAAAATTATTCAACAAAAAAGATAATGATAATATAGTAAAACGTATTTTTAAATACAATGCTGTATACCGTTTATGTGATAACAAAAAATAATGAACGTAAAAATAATTAAATAAGTCAGTTTAAATAACCCGGGGCCCAACATTCAGACGCGAAAGAACACAACCCGCCACCACCAATAGGGAACTTGAATGGAAAAATGTATTACGTCCGTCAGATAGATTATTGAAAAATAATTATATTTTATCAAAATAATACGGAAAAAATGCTTTTCTGAAATTAAGAGTCATTAGGTCCCTTTGAATGATAATAATGGAAACCTGTATATTTCTTGCGCTATTGCAAAGTTTCGAAAATCAGGACGGTCAGATTCTGCACATGTGAATGTGGGAATTTGAAAATATAAATTATTGACCTAGTTATAGTCTTTAAAAATCATATTTCATGACAAAATTTAAAACAATACATGAATTATGACTTTGATAGACTATACCTTTGGTTAATAATTTTTATTTTCGAATTCTACATACATAACATAACTATGTGTATTATTATCACAATAAAGCCTTCAAAATCTAATCCGATATATTTATTTCTCAAAACCTTGCAATAGCATAAGAAATGTACAGGTTTCCAGTATTGGCATTCAAAGACACCTAATGACCCTTAATTAAAAAGAATGATTCTTTTAATAATATTTTAATAAAATATATTCAAATTTATTAACAATATATAGTTTTATTTAAATAAAGGAGCTCGATGCCCCGTCTTCTACCGATTTATGTATCTTGGTTTTATGTACAATATAAAGTCGCTATATGGGTAAGACTCTAGAACCTTTAACCTATGTGTCATAAACTTTAAATTACTTATTTTACATGTTTAAGATTTAAATTTATTATTTTTCATATTTCTATATTCACTTTCTGTCATAAATTAATTATACTTATAAATTAAAAACTTGAAATATCGTATTTTGTATACGTCAAATGCCCGTTTTCAAATATATTTTCGTTAATCCTCAGTATAAATTACTAATTAAAAATATAAAAAAATTACCTTAACACTTAAAAAACATTCAGGAATCAAATGATCTGAATAATAATTACATTTTTCGCATAAAACCGGATTCAAGTAGATTTGAATATTGTCATAGATTTTGTACATCGCAACGCAAAAAGTAGCTTAATGCTATACAATTAAATTACTTTAAAAACTATTAGTACATAGAACATAAAAACAGTATTATTTTAAACAAGATGCTGCTTGATTTTTATTCTTAAAATAATCCTAAAAGATTTAAAAGACTTTTAAATGAGCTGATTCAACAACGAACGAAAAAAATGTCGCGTCTGCAACGCTTGTTTATGTAGTGAATATTAATTAAAATGAATAAAATAAGTGATTGAAAAGTAATATTTTCTGTACTTTTCACATACAATTATTTATGATACCCAAAATCCTTATATTTATCAGTAAAATTATAAAAGTACATCGATTTGTCGCGTCTGCAATATTTATCCGCAACGCGCGTTTGTTTAAGAGAACAGATACACCTTAAAAATTTAAATTAATTGATAATACATTTTACGATAAAAGTAAGGCACTTATCATATATTACCTGATTTTTTCGGTAAATTTGAACATTTTATCAAAATATAACTATACAAATATATTTCTCTACATTACTTCAGCTACCACAAGGTTTATAGAGCCAATGTGATCGAATTGACGCTTTCAAGGTTTTATTATGTTCAAAATACGTGTAGTTAGGGTATGGGTGTGGGAATTTGTATATAAAAATTATTGACCAAAGTTATAGTCAATTTAAGCCATATTTCATAATAAAATTTTAAAAAATCGAAGAATTTTCGCTTTAATAGACTATGACTTTAAGTCAATAATTTTTATATACAAATTCCTACACCCATACTCTAGCTATACGTATTTTGAATATAATAAAACCTTGAAAGCGTCAATTCGATCACATTGGCTCTCTAAACCTTGCGGTAGCCAAAGAAATATAGAGGTTTTCCAAATTTTAAAAAAATTTTTATATTTATACTTTGATAAAATGTTCAAATTTACCGAAAAAAATTAGATAATATATGATAAGTGCCTTAGTATTACCGTAAAATGTATTATCAATTAATTTAAAATTTACTTTGCCGATATATCGGCTTCCCGGCCGTCTACAGGTTAAAAATATTTTTTAGGATATTATATTATAAAATAAAAACACAATAACAACTCAACATTTAAGTGAAATAATATAATTGCATTTATTATACTTTTCTTACAATTAATTCATATTCTAGATTTAACTGTATTGCATACATTATACTTTTCATATTGGTTTTTAATCTATGTTAGCCCATTTATTGTTGCCTCTTTGTGAGGTTAGAAAAACTTTTCCGGGCACATATAGTTAACCTTAATTATGTTTAGGAATTTTCAAATTTGCATCGTAAATTTAAAACTCACTATCGGTATTTATTATCTGCAAAAACAACACTTTTAAATAATAATTTTACACAAATAATAACAGATGTGGGATAATGCACACTTGTACTATAAGTCCATCATCAGCTGATCGTATACTAATAATAAAACGCCCCTCCATGAAAATAATAGCGACGTCTTTTTAAATTTATCTCAAATATGTCTTTTTAATATATATTTGACACATCTTCAAATATATATCTTAAATATATCAATTTGATGAAACTTTAGAGACGCCATAAAATATATGCTTTGAAGATATCAACAATATATTTTTAAAAGGCATCTTTAAGGCATCAATAAAAATATATCTTGAAGATATAATTATTGTATCTTTTACAAGATGATTCTAAAAGATTTCTTGAAGAGCTCTAAAAGATCTCTTCAATGAATCTCTTAAAGACATCTTTGATAAGAGAAAATTAAGATATCCTCAAAGAAATCCTGTGTTTACTGGATACTACCATAGTGGAAGGAAAGAGAGGTGTGCTCCTTCGGAGCCGATCCAATCTCTGCTATTTATAGCTCATTGAAAATACATGAGCTATAAATGGCGGATGTTGGGACGGCTACTAGGAAGCACACCTCTCTGGCCTTACACCATGAGTACAACCTGGGGGGTTATTCTCTAAGGATGTCATTCGTGAGATATCCGATATTCTCTTTAAAGGAGCTCTCTAAATGGTCGAGAGCACATTTTTCACGTATTTCACGCGGTGAGATAGTTAAAGAATAAGACCCCAGGGTATGGTGTAAAGCGCATAGTCTATGGCGTAAGAAAAACACATTCGGAAAAATAATTTAGCCCTCGGGTGTATCTATATATAAACTATTCAAATTATAATTTGAAGAGAGTTACAGAAAATAATGCATATTAGTGAATGAAACATTTATTCGAACTTTCTCGGTTAAAATTAAAACATTAATAATTAACATTACAATATTATGAGCTAAATATTATCTTAATTATTAGCTTAAAAATATGCAATCAGTAAATATTAATATGATAGAAGTGCAGAGAATATTTGCTCATCGGTTGGCCATTAATCAACTTAAATTCTATAGATCTAACAAAATTACATAGTTAAGAATAATTATAATATAACCCGTATTTTGAATATTAAATTTTACACTTTTTAGGAATCTTACATGTAGGGCATGCGCTAAGGTACTTTTGACGATTCTTATTGTTAGCACGTTTAAATTTGCTTACGAAGAGCATTTTTTGAGTTCATTTTGTTTGACCAATAATTAACGCATGGCTCTCAAAAAGATATTTGATTTGATTGAAATTATAATATCATGCAATAATGTACAGAGTATGTTCCATCTCCCATATTACTTATATACAACTATGTATATATGCTAACAATTAATAATGTATTATCTATTATTAATACATCAGTTTTTCCAAAATTCTACACTATGTATTTTATATACGAATGACAGTGATACAATACCTGTTTATATACACATTTTGCGATTTTTATTGTAAGATTTATAAATATTATAATGAGACACTTATTTATATTTTATAGCGTCCTAGTAACAGTTAAGTATGAAATTAAAACACGTAGACAATTATACTTTTGTCTAAAATTAGTAGAATAAAATAGTAAATAAAGACAATTTAAAATATTTTAAAAAATCATTTTGAGTAACCGTAATTTTATACATTAAAGGTAAATTAGTGTTTAAATTTGACATAAAGAGTGAACAATATCATACACAGTAAAAAGGATTTCTTATTATTGTTGTATCTTAACATTTTTTCGTTCTTAAAACAAGTAACGAAATCATGTATTTTACTTGTTTTAAGAAATCTGTATTTAAAATAAAAATGCATTACTTATTTTAAGAAAAATAAATTACTTAAAATAAAAAACTTTTCTAAAATATGAAAGTAAGAAACGTACTTACTTATAGGTATTAAGAAATAAATTTTACTTATTTCGCGCGATGTCGTGGTCGCCACGAAATTCACAAAACTCTTGACTTCGGCGAGGTTTGTATAGAGCTACGCAAGATCTAGACCATACGATATTTTTGAAATAAGAAAATAAATGGTATTCAAAGTATTATAGATCATTTTTACACAGTTTTTAGCACTTGAAGTTTTATAAAATCTGAAAGGAACCAATAAAGTCGGAAACCTAAACTCACATTTTGCGAATGTAAACAATGCGACCAAATTTCTTAAATTAAGGAAATAAGTTTTGTAAAATAAGAAACTTTTCAGCATGTCTTAAAATAAGAAAAAAGTGTTCTTAAATTTATTGCATTTTATTTAAAAAAAATATTCTTCTTAAAACAAGTAATCCATTTTACTGTGTAGAATTAAAGTGACATTTGAGGGTGCTATTTACTTTAAAATGTGGTCTCCGCTGATAATTTTATAAGGTATTTCATAATACTAAATATAGTATATATATCATACTTTTGTGTGCAAACACTTTTTATAATATTGTACATGTAATTAATGACATTTCTTCCAGCTTTATTAAGATCTCAACAAATACCTTAAGTTATATGCATATTTCCAGTTCAGTGTGCATCCAGCTAGCGAACTGTATAATATGTTTAATGGAAAGTTTACATTATAAATTATATGGCAATTTGGAAAATAAATGGAAAAGAGAATGTAATTTAAAGTTAATTTTGTCACACGTGCACAATTTTTGCGTTGTTTCATGCCTGTAACGCGAGCGTAACGTGGCCATTTTCCTAGCAGCAGGCAAAAAAACTTTTCTCCCGGCTATTTTTCCCCGCTCTCCAAAAAACCGATATTTTTGTATTTTCCGTGAAATATGTACAAATGTGTGACAAAGAGCACGGTATATACCTGGGTGAAAAGGCTTTTTTTCCACTGTGCAAACAACACGCGGATAAAAAGAACCTACTTTTCACCCTTGGTACACAAAACTTTTGAATGTTAAATCAGCTGACATATCAGGTGTATGTTTCAGGTGACATATCATGTCAATTCAACAGGTGAAAAATCAGGTGATTTTTCACCTGAATTATCACCTGATTTTTTTCAGTAGGGAATATACTATTTTATAGGACTTTAAGTTATGATTTCACAATATGATATTTAATAATGATTATTTATTAAGAACTTTAAAAAGGATTCAGTTTATACTTTGCTATGAAACTTAAATAACGCTACAAAATAATTTTTAAAAAAACTTGCTTCGTTTGATTCCGATCAAATTAAATTTTATCCTGTCTATAATTTTTTTAAATTCTGAATTGTGACAATTTTTAATAATACATTATGCAACAAGGGAGTATTCCCATGTTGCATGTAGACTTTATTTTCAACTTAACTGCCACTTGAAAAGTGGGACCCACGGAAAGAACTATAATTTATTGAAAATTTATATTAAAATAAAAAGAAATAGTTCAAAATTGAAGAAAAGAGAGAAAGCCAGAGAAACTGAAAAGATACTTTTTATATATAACATATATTACGTGCATATGTAACACGTGCATTGAAAAGGCCTCTTTCGATGCATGTGCAGCCCATAGAAAATCGAGAATTCCGAGCGTCTATTATGCGCAGCGGGGAGAGAGATTTTGAGCACTCGTGACACTCTCACTCGTGCTCAATCATCATCCTCGCATAGGAAAACCCGATTTTCTCCCCTTGTTGCATAATGTACTATTATTCTCGCATTTGCGGAAATAAAGTAAATTTGCAGGAAATATAAAGTATAAGAGGGAATGTCACTTTCGTCCTGCTTTTCAGGTCAATAAAGTGGCCTTTACAGTTAAGTCGGGAATAACTAAGCACTAAACTCCTTTGAAATATGAAAAATCAGCCAGGCACTTAAGTAAAGCAGGGCTCAAAATTGAATTCTGTATGACATATATTCCTTTTTAAATATTTTTACTGTAAGTGGACTATTTTGTTATTTCCATGCATAGCAATAATTAGGAAGGTGCATAAATATATATATATATATATATATATATATATATACACACACACATATACAAGTTAAAATTCTAATATTAAAGATTATAGGTAGGCAAGGTAGGTAAAAGTAGTATATTGTGCACCTAGGGTGAGAAATAAACCATGTGAGTTTTGCAGTGCGAGTTAAAGGCTAGCCAACACGAGCCGAAGGTGAGTGCTTATCGCGAGCCATATACGAGTACTGCAAATACACGATGGCTAAAATGGTCTCTCACCCAGGATGCACACCATATTTTCTGTAACACATGTGTGGATTACGCGCTTTTTATGCGCGCTCGGAGAGAAAAAGATAGTAACCGTTACTGTACATGTATAATAATTTGGGAACCATGTAACGCGTTTGTACTCAGTCCTTGTAAATCAAAGGACTGAGTACTTATGCTAGTTTGTAATAATTAATTTTACTGACTTTCTGTAGGTGTTAGGCACTGAGTACCTAACTTTTTGGTAATCAGTACTATACAGTAACAGTAACGCTAAAGTGTGGTCGCTTTAACATAAAAAAAAGAAAAGAATCTACTGCAGGAAGCCAACGGCAATGCTGAGCAAAATCTCCAGAAATTGACATTGAATTACCCTGCATTGATTTCTAATCATTTATCTAGGAATAATTACTGTATTTGTGTAAGACTGACTACCCGTTTTTCCGAGATAGTACTGAGTGCTATACGACTTGGGAGACGTTACTTATACAGCGATAGTAGGGGTTACTATCCTCTTCTCTCCGTGCGTATAGAGTGGAACAGACACGGTGCAACACTGATAGGAATAAGCAGCTATTACTACCCGAGATCCAAGGAGTATCTGCTTGGCTCTCGCAGGCAAGCGTGACAGGACAACAATACGCACGCACTAGATGCGCAGAAGATTGAAAATAAGTCTATATGTTTTGTTGCTGTGCGCTTGGTTTGGAGAGACAAGTAAATACTGCTTAGGTCCTCCCGGGTAAAAACAACTGTTTATTTCTTTCAGTGTACTTGCACTCTCGGTAATCGCCTAGTTTCCGCTCTAGGTAGGGGAGACCGGGGGCAAAGTGAGCCTAAAAAAGTTTGAGCACGAATATATAAATATATTTCAACTATTTATACTTCTAAATATATTGAAAAGGTAATATAGAATTTATTTAATGTAAATCTAGAGCACCAAAACTGTAGTAATTGAAAGTATTTTAAAAATCATTTACAAGAAAAAAATGAGAAGGCTCAGTTTGTCACGAGCTTGGGGTAAAGTGAGCCTTTGTACGGGGCAAAGTGTGCTTCAATAAATATGCGAATAAAAGTTTAAATTATGATAAATTAAATAATTTTATTAACTTTTTAAACGCAACTCAATCGATTTGTTAACAGACATATAAGTTTAAAACTTCACAAAATATATTTATCACACATAACCGCAGAGCCAGTTGGAGGTTAATCTTTATTTTTAACATTGTTTATATAAGCTCGCTTTGCCCCGGTCAGTTTGCTCCGAATGCATGTGCGACGTAAGAATATTTTTTAAGAGATTTACGTGTTGTCTTAGTGTATTAAAAAACTATATATTAAGAATTTAGTATCCTAGGTATAAAACAAAAAATGTCTGTATTTAAATAACATACATACCACTTTTTTATCCAAAAACCTAAACATGCAAAATTATCATTTCGAGTGGCTGAAAAATTCATTGTTAAATATTTCATTAAATAACCAATTGTATGTAATGATATAAAAATCATGGTTTACTAAATGTTTTATTTACGTCGAAATATAGAGAAAGCTCACTTTACCCCGGTCTCCCCTACACAATGTACTATTTTGCCAATTACCGACTTTTTTTGGCCGCCAGTTGGAAAACAGCCATTTTAAGCCCGCTTTACAGGCATGGAAAAACGCGAAAATTGTGTATGTGGTACAAAGTAGTGGATTGTATATCTAAGGCGCAAAGTATACGGGTCGGACTGTAACTACCACGAGCGTTAATCGTCTTCCGCTCGTGGTGCACACGATATCTTTTTTTCTACCTGTATTATAAGTATGCTTAACGCCCGCTTCATATGCACGTAAAAGAGCATAGTTTCGGTACAGGTATGACCAAAATTTATTTTAAACTTCTATATCTACGTTAATTGCCTATTAATTAAATAAAGAAAAATACTACCTGCGTTTTCTTACATAAAAATCATGCAACATCTTCATTGCTTTTATTGTCTAATAATGTATAATTCATGAAGTATACAATATAGAACAAACAAATATTAATGTTACAACACGCATGGCATAAGAAATCATGTAACTTAATATGAAATAGAAAATTATTCCTATGCATTCATGCATAAATCTGAACATACAATATATAAATCTAAATCCTGTATCTACAATATGTGAAACTGAATTTGATAATTGTATCGTCAAAGTAACTAAATGACTCTTCAAGCTGAATGCCTTATTAACTAATATTCTAATAACAATTACTACATAACGCGTTGAGCTGATATATTAGCATACATAACGATTTGGTTTTAGAAAATGGAATCATCACCACGATATCAAGAAAATATGTGTGCCCAAGTATATACACGTGTACACATACACGTGTATAAGCTTAAAACTGCATTTTATATGTACACTCAGCAATGCCATCAACTGCTAGAATGGCAAATTCGAACATTCAAATTTTTAAGTTCTAACCAATTAATTAATAATAGAAAATCTACCAATATGGCGTTATAATTCTAGCAGATCATGGCAATACTGAGTGTACATGAATGCGCCACATATACTAACACATTTTTTAACCGTTTAAAACTCAAGTTGCGACCAAGTTGAAAAAAATAATTTTTTTTATATTTATTTATTTTAAAAATAATTTTAAAGTCTGAAATGTGTACTTTAAATTAAAAAAAAAATTGGATATATGATTTTCAGAAGTTGAATCTGAATTTAAGGACATATTAGATAAATAAAATAATATTAAAGCTGCAGCCCCATACGCATTGCTTTGATGACTGGTGACTTTTTTTTTAAAAATGTCGTGGTTACACTTCGTTCATAAATTTTTTTGTACTCGTGGGTGCCAATGACTTCTTCTAAGCCCAATTAAATGATTAAGATTGCAGAAAAAGTATAATTGAAACTTCGAAAAGTTTATGAGACTTAAAGTCTCACTGGGCTTTAAAGGGTAATTTCAAGAAATAAGAATTTGACTTTAAATAATAACTACACGATAAGCATAAATAGCAATGCATGTGGTGTGATTTGCAGGTATAAAGAAGCTACATATTTGAATGCAATATAAACCTCAAAATATATACAAATAAGTCCCATAATCGCAAAGAATGATTAGTTTAAGAAATGAATAATTTTCGTGTTTTAAATATACTCGAGTCACTATTTATGGGTATTGGCGAGTATAAAATTGTTCATTTTTAATATTTTATTCTTAAAATATTCTTAAATCAGAAGCATTTTTCAATGTAAAAAACAATGTACATTTTCAATGTAAAAAAATACTATAGAGTCCATTATAGAATATTCTAAAACGTGTAGTATAATTTGCACTATAAGAAAACTCTAATATTTTCGTGAAATACCATAGGTAGTTCTACAGTTATATATTGCTATATCACAAAAATAATTAAGAACATAAATAATTTTAGTGCAGTTAAGCCGAACAACCATTTTTGGTAGTTGTATATCATCTAAATTAAACATCCAAACTACATGCATTTAGATTTATTACGTAATTATTTCAAATTTGTTTTTATAATACCATAATACTACAGCGTTATATTGCAAATTATATGCTGCACTACCCATAATGCACACTATAAAATTTTTTGATACGTGTAAATATTATTAATTAAGTGTATTTCCCGAAGAAGAATCGCTTTTCATCAGTATTTATAGCAAATAAAATATAAGTAGTTTGTAGTTTTATTATAGTATATTATTTTTTATATTTTTTCAATTTTATATTAAAAAAAAAATAATAATACAGTGGAGTCTTGTTATATTGCCGCCGATATTACAAAATGCAATTGTAATAAATCAATATAAATGAAGAATAATAGTACATTATGTAACAAGGGAATGCTCGCCTTTAATCCCGTGTTGCATATAGAATTTTATTCCCGACTTAACTGTGGCCACTTTATTGACTTAAAAAGAGGGACTTCCGGTAAGAACTAGAATTTATTAAAAATGTATATTAATATAGAAATAATTTTTAAAAACGCATTTGCGGGAAAGAAAATTTTCGGGAAAAGTAGATTTGTGGGAATCATATACTACTTTTGTCCTGCTTTTAAGGTCAATAAAGTGACCATTACAGTTGAGTCGGGATTACAATTTTTTTTTCAATTTAAACACATGTATTTGAGAAGGAGTACATTTTATTGCAACTCATAGTTATATGAAACTAAATATTTTCATTGAACATTACAATAATTGTTGTGTGTATTACCCAGTGATATAACGAGGCTCCACTGTAATATGTATTAGAAATAGACAAGTCTAATTTGTTTCTAGAAATCTATTGTCGTTGCCCTTCAATTTGATCCGCTTTTACTCAAGTAGGGATGTAGATTTTTTGCCAATCTCCAATTAGCTTTTGTTTACACATTCAAAATCAACACCACTTGCATGAAATTATTTGTAATGCTTATAATTCTATTCCGCATTACGAGATATTATTTTGGCTCCGCTTTATTTCACTTTCACACTATTAATTAATATGAATGCGATTAAATATCCGTTCAATACGCGTATGATTTTTTTACTGCTATGCTTCCGTTTTAGCGTTATAACTTCTTAATAAAATTGTAAAGTAACTATGTAGAAATAAAAAAGAGGCTAATGTCTTTCTGCATTACATTTTCACTCCTCAAAATCACACACAACGAATTGTTCTAATTTTGTAAAGTTCAACTGAACGGCCCTTACGAAGACAAGCATATTTCAGATTTCTCAAAAAATACTCGTTCTTGCCAGAAACGTCCCAGAAAATTAGCGATTTTCAAAATTTTAAGGATCTAAGAAGTGCTAGCTTTTATTCGAAGCCACTGAAAAGAACTCGGTGTTTTTGAGAAATCTGAAACATGTTAGTCTTCGTAATGGACATCGAACTCAAGTAGGTACCTTATTATTCATTAAAAGTACAATAAATACGATATCAATTAGATTCTTTTCATACTTTTCATGATAAGTGTCTTTTAACTGTACAACCGTACATAAAAAGAATTTATTTTCCTTTAAATATCTAACATTGCTGTTCCAAAGGATTAGTCTTATTCTTGTGATTTGTCAATCTCTAATAAAGGGAAGAAAACAAACCACGGCTATAAAAGTAGAACAAAAAGAAATGAAAGGACCTCAAAATTGGGCTTGTATCTTTATGTAGGTACTTTACATAAGAATTTCCCTTTTACTTTTTGCATAATCAAATCCTTGAACCAGTCTTGCTACTACTTCTGGTGCATATTGAATGTATATGTTGCAAGATTTTTGTATGTACTTATCTACTATGCACATTAACCTTTGCAATAATGCAGTTTGTTTTATTAAACGTGATAGTTTTCTTTTTTTAAATTTTGTTTATGATCTTTTCTAGTGTATCTCTCATTCACGGCGACTAATCTGTCTTGCGATGGCCAATTTTTTCGTTCTGATGATAAAACGTTTATGCCAATTAAATCGCCAAAGGCACACAGGCATCTTACAAGAGATCAAGGTGTATAAAGTGAATTTTTTTACGGTTGCAGATTGTAAGTCAAACTATCGTTCTATATATCATATGTAGTATTGATATGCACGACTTTGTTACATCTTATATTGTACAAATGCTAGAGACGCAATAAAATCTCTCCACGAGCATATTCGCATGAAAATATTTGAAGACACTTTATAATCTAATCTACAAGAACAATCAACTAAAAGCACCGTCTTGTTAATTAAAATATACTTACAAGAAAAAAAGTGTTCTGGAAAAAAATGACTACGTTCTAATCTAAAGTTGCATTGAAATTGCAAATTGAAAATGACAATTTATAAAAATCTTTCGCAGAAAGAAACAAAAGAAAAATTGGCCATCGTAGAAAACACTTGCATTGATAGCCTACTCATTATCCTTTACTCCTTGCATGTCAGTCATTCGTTTAAGATACGCCAAGAGATCGCTTGGTCGGTACTAGCTTTCTCTTCTTTTCTGTGAATAATGTAGCCAACATTTATGCAAAATACATAACTCTCTTGGTGTCGGCATGAACTGTTATTGCTCTTGCCATTGCACCAGGCGTCCTGTCTTCACTGCAACCTGACTGATGAGATCCTTCTCCACTATTAAATAATTAGAAACAAAGGCATTCAAAATTAACAATTGATAATTAGCTGAATGTAGTCCATTTATATCCAGAACAGATACGCACCTATCGTGTTCCTTTTCAACAAGATGATATCTGGCTCGAAAAGCAACCAAATGAGCATAGTAAGCAGGTGCTGGAATACTAACAGACCTGGTACACCTTACATATGTGTGACATAATTGGTATGTAAGACATTGCAACTCATCACTCTCAAAGTGATTATCATCCCAAAGAACGTGATAATGAGATGGCCTTGAAGTTCCCTAAAATAACATTGAAAAAGAAAGGATTATTATATTTTTTAATTTGGCTTGGTAGAACTAGCAGTGGCGCTGCTGGTATTTAGATTTGGAACACTATAGGATACATAGGAAGGTTAGGAAAATATCGGTTTTCTATGATACTTAGTGATTTTTCCAATAATTAATGAGATTACATAGATCTTCCCATATATCTACCAGTCATGACCTTGACCTTGGGTTCGGGGAACGCTCGAACCTCCTGATCGAACACAAACAGCTTAAACTCCGTATACCAGGAAACACTATCAATATCATAGACTCTGAATATCATAGTCTCCCTATCAGCGTCATCGAAAGTGGCACCCTACTATGGGTTATACTATAGTATATACTATAGAGTAGGGTGCCACTTTTGGCGACGCAGCTTCCTATACAGTTACTTGTAAAGTCAATATCAATCTCGAGCAAAGAGAATTATGATTAGATATATTTATCTGATATCTCTATATACTGTTCTATAGCTTTAATACAGAGGAAAATTATTGGCGTACATATTTTCTCGAAACAGCATATTTCTGATCTAAGTTTTTCGTATTTAACAACTCTTGTTAGAATTGCATATTTTGACTTTCTCTATTAAGTTCAATAAAAATTTTCTGGTATTTATAAGTTTAAAGCGAGGCCAAGACCTGGCGAATCTTTGTTCTCGCAGATCTTTTATGACTACATCAACAAATATTTATCCTGACCTTCAACATTATTTGATGCATCAATTTTACTCAACATAGTCATTCTCATAACTTTTAAATCATTCTTTTAATCTTTATAAAGGGATAATGGTGAATTTTTTACTCATCTGGAAGTCGTTTTGTCGTTTTTCGAGAATCAAAAAACATCTCGACTTTTATACCGATACCTATAAGTAGGAAGAATTATATTCATCTCACTTTCTATTTTCATCGTTTTAAAATCCAACCTCTTTTCGTTAGTGACCGATCATTACGGTCATAGATACAGGTTTGTCGTTTGGTTATATTTTATATCATCTAATTAGTCCCTCAGCCGCCCTTTTTTTAGATCAAACTCAAGATAGTCATTTTGTCCCCTATGAATTTCAAAACCCAGTCATCGAAATATTTTAATCGAGCGAGAACAGGACGGTAATAGGGACGTACTAGACTTGCTCTAGATACCCGCAGGAGAAAAAAAAATACAACCAATATTTCCAAATTTTTGTATAACATAACCTCTCTCTAATCAAAATCGACGGATCGGCTTTTGCCAGTTATGCAGAATGACGTATCTAAGCTGAAAACAGATATTCAAAATATTAAGCTTCAATCTCAAACACATCCCTCCGATCAAAGAATCAACCTTGTATGAAATTCAAGAGAGATTCAAAAAATCTAAAAACATAATAATCTGCATCATTTCTGAAGTTCAACGAGCTGACTCAAATGAAGATCCTAATCTAGCGAAGGATATCCTAAAAATTTGCCAATAAATGTCAGAAACGTAACATCACATAGAGTTGGAAATTTTACACAGGGGAAATACGGTCCTCTTGCTGTTACTCTAGCTAAAAGCTCAAGATGCTCATCTAGTGTTAAAA
Source organism: Gastracanthus pulcherrimus (assembly GCA_949152435.1). Lineage (NCBI taxonomy): Eukaryota > Metazoa > Arthropoda > Insecta > Hymenoptera > Pteromalidae > Gastracanthus > Gastracanthus pulcherrimus. The sequence goes on from OX424576.1 coordinate 68,408,824, forward strand.
AATAAAGACAAAATCAACAGTGCATATAAAGTTACCCTTGATAAAACAAAACTCCAACAATCACAGTTCAAGGAAGCTATAAACCTACTTCGTACTAGAACTAATGATGGAGAAACAGACTTGATTATAAGGTATATAAAAAATTAACTCATGTTGTCAAGAAGCAGGCATCTTCAATCATTCTTTATGCTAATTCTTCGAACATTTCAACTGATGTCAACTCTAATACACCCAATTCTATGTCTAATCCAGTGTCTGTTTCGCTAAGCCCAGGCCCATCTACTAGTTCAAAAAACTGTTCATGAACTCGGAGCAGCCTAAATCTTTTACTGTCCATTACCAAAATGTTCATATCATAAGGAAAAAACTGCACATACTTAGAAATAATGTCTACCACTTGACTCACCCCCCAGATATCATTGTCTTGACAGAGACCTGACTACACTCTGAAATTTAAAACAATAAAATAGGACTTGATACTTATAATTTATATAGACGTGATCGGCATGCCGATTCAGAAGACTCTGCTGGTGGTGGTGGAATATTGGTTGCAATATCAAAGTCAATTATCTCGTCTTGCTGTGATATTTTATTTAAGGATTGTGAACAAATTTCCACTAAAATTAAACTTGCCTCAAGGAACATGTAATCTCATCTGGCGTATGAAGAACATATATCTGCAGTTCAACAAATATCTACCAGCAACGATACAAGTGATCTTTTTCTTCTTGGGGACTATAACCTCACTAAAATGATATGGTTAAATGAGCCGTCCCTAGACTTTTCCTTGGTAAGTTACGTTGACCCAAAAGTCAAGCTGGGTGTTGACATTATTAGAGATAGTTTCTCATATTTAATCTATCACAATACTTCCCTGTAGCTTCTGATAAGGTTTATTCAATAGACTTATTGTTTAGTAACATTCACAATATTAATATCTTAGATTCTGAAGAATACATTATTCCAGTAGATAATCATCACAAACCAAGAAACTTGCTCATAGACTCTGGAAATCATCTAATGAAAATTCAGATTATATAAACTTTAAGTTCTTGCGTGTAAAATGTATAAGACTATCTAGAATATGTTATAGAGATTATCTAAACAAAGTTGAAAGAAATATTGGATCTAGTTACAAAGCTTTCTGGTCATTTGTTAATTCTACACGAAATAATAATGTAATACCTAACTACTTAAGGTGATGCTAAAGTCACCCGTCACCGACAATTATGAGGATCCACTATTTTCATTTAATTTTCAATTTTTAGTAAATATCTCTATGAAATGTTGTTCTTACAATATAAAACAACAATACTCCAGAGAGATATTTTCTCAAAAATTAAAATTAAATGAGAAAAGTGGTTCCCCGTATTTACCAGTAACATAGGGGTTTAACATCACCTTAAAGTGTAATGACTCAGCATCTTATTTGGGTTCGGAAATGGCTAATATGTTCGTTTCTTATTTTGGGTCTGTCTATTCTACATCGAATCCCCCGTGCAACCAGCATGATACTGAGTCATTATATTATAAATATTGAACTAGATATTAGTTTAAAGGAAATAAGCTTAGTCATAAACAATTTGAAAAAAAATACTAGTGTCGGTCCGGATATGATTCCAACTCACTTATTAAAAGAATGTCGAGATTAACTGATTACACCTTTACACATTATTTACAATAAATCCATCTGAATGGGAACTTTCCCAGATAGACGGAAATGCTCTTTTATAACACCCATATTAAAATCTGGGGATAAACATCTGGTTGAAAATTAAAAATCAAACGAACTTACCTGTAAGTGAAGTTCGATTCCAATTATACCAAGAATCTCGTTCGATATGATTAATTTGAATCGAACTTCACTTATAGGTAAGTTCGTTTGATTCTTAATTATACATCGAATCTCGTTCTTCGAGATTACTATGTAGATGTTAAGAGCTAATTGAAATTTTATCGACAATCTATTCCTATCGGTCTACATTATAGATATTTATGTTGTTCTTCTATTATAATATTATTACACATCAGAATGTTTTATTTACAACTGTTAACTCATATATCACTCTTTTTTATTATGTTGTCATATAAGTTTATAATCTCAATTAATCCTATTACTATTAGCATCAATTGATTGTTGCTATTTTTTAATTGCATTAACTATGTACGTATCAAGTCTGTTAAAGGTAGCTCTTTACTTGTACGTGTAACAAATAAATCACAGTCGATTTTTCTATTATATACTAAACGTTAATACTGGTTTTTTATAAGTATTCTCTGTAAGATAAATTAGTTCTTTGGAACCATTTCTATACTTTCAAACTTATTAAATGGAATATAATTAGATCCTTACAGTTCCAAATTATGATTAATTGTTCATCAAATTTTTAATTTAAGTAAATATATTTAAATTATGACGCTGCAGTAAATTTCACAATTGTAAACATTATATTATATGCACAGAACTTAAAAAAAATTACTAAAATCTCTTAAATAAACAATTTAGGAATTTTAGTTGTCAACATTATTATTTTTTTAAGCGTTACATTTTTTAATCTTTGAAGCCTTTATGGATGTAGTGAGTCGAAATAATACTGAAACATCCATTATAATTATATTAATTTATATTAAACTTTAAAAATCATTCATCAAAACATTCACCTACATTCTTTACGTAGACATTTCTTTTTTCTTTAATTTATTTGCGTGTAAATAAATTTTGAACTTTCCGTTCTCATGATAGACAAGGTCAATCATTACGTATTATTATATTTATTTATAGCTTATATTATTGATATTATTCATTTATTTATTTTCTTAAACTATATGTTTATACGACTAAACATATGTGCATGGCATCATAAAAACCAGCTTTTATGAGTTGTTAAAATACTAAAACTATTCTTTTCTGTTCCCATAGGCTATAAGACCAAAAACACCGAGATCTTGGATAATTATAAGAAATCAGAACCGTACTTTTTCGATGATGTTAGTATATTAATTAATATGGAAATAAAAAACCTTCTCTGTTACTACGAACTGTTCCACAAGCGAAAATATTATCTTTTTTCAAATCTTTCATAAGGTCAAGACCAGTAAAGTAATTGTCAAAAAATACATGGTGAATTTTCACACTAATGCTTGAAATTAGATTACAATTACGATAAAATGATAAACTCATATCCAAAAATCAGCAATAGTCTATATAATATAACAAACGAAATAATAAATATATGGACACACAAAACAGAAAACGGAAAAGCGAATATCAAATACATAAAATTTGTTAAAGGAGTAAATAATGATTTAGATGTTAGTAAAGAACCAAATATAGAAAAATATAAACCAGTAGAATCGGTCTTGACCAAGATTAATGAAATGGTTGAAAGAAAAACAAGAAAGCTAGAAAAATTGAAGCAACGGCTGCATCTGGACAGAAGATTAACAAATCAGCAAGTCACAGAATGACATACGGAGATATCAACTACCTAGGATCGAACAAGGCGATTTTTTACTTTGACAGAGGAATAAGAGGAAAACAAATTTTCACAAACTCAATATATCCACTTAAACAACAATCATCTTATAATGATATTGTAGTTATTGACGATATAGTCTTTACATCAAACTGCAAATGTGATTCAGCTAACCAACACAAAGAGATGTTCCCACATTACAGAGTTGCCTGTGCTGTTGGACTTACTTGTCCGGCTTGGCTCAACACCATAGAAAGAATATTATATGCAAGAGATAAACACGCGACAACAGAAAAATTTACGACGGCAAGATCCATGTTAGTGAGGTATTGGTAATATTATAGTGCTAGGTCACAATGATTAAATTATAAGAATAAAAATATTTATAATATCAAAGAAAAATGTACAAAAATAGAAGAAATAGAATCTTAAGCATGTGCAATATAATCTTAATTAACGCGAATTAATATAATGTAGTCGTCACATTATTACTAACTATATAAAAATATAGAATCTTTAACGCAATTTATAATAATATTAATTAATAAGGATTTATATGGAAATGTTAAAGAGAGATTATATATCACTGTTAAATTTTTAATAAATTATTAATAATGTTTTACAGAGTTGGGATGAAGAGTCAGAAGACCTTCATAACCCAACCAAAGTATGTATGAATGAATGGTGAAGGATGGAATGATCCATGTCTGTAAGTCCGACGTGGATACATTCTATCCTTATGAATGAATGGTACTTGCATTGTACGGTTTAGTATGGCTGGAGGTTTTTGCTGCAATGATTACAGTAAAACTAACCAGCACTTTTTATTTTTGTTGTTAATCCAGACCTGCGAACAGGGAATACCAATTCCTTCTGCAGGATTTGCGGCGTTATAGAGTGTTATTGTGTAAATAATTTCTACTCTGTATCGAATTTAGCAAATGGTATATGTAACTCTGAAATAAATAAAAAAATAAATAAATAAATTGTTTCTTTTGTACCAAGATATAAAAGAAAAGTGAATATTAGTCGTGAAAACGACTGGTGGAGAATTATTAGCCGTTATTCCGCCACTCAAACGTGATCTCTAACACGGAAAAGTTGTTATTTCAAAAATATCACCCCACAAAGTAGAGCATCATACCCAGTAAACTATATTCTCTAAAATTTTATAGTTAGATTATAGACGCGAAAATTCAGTCACTACCCAGCGGTGGAGCGCCAAAACACCTGCAGTATTTTGAAATAATTTTCAATAAATAATGTTTTATCAGGTATAGATGCGGGGTCTGTTTGGGTTACTGATAGCTTTTTCAGATCACCTAAATCCCTTCAAAAAATCGTGTAAAATATCATTTTATTTGGAAAAAATTAATTTTGGCTGTTACGCTATTAGAAATCACTCTATTTAGTATGTGATTAACATTATTTCTCATAGATTTCGTGTCGCTGAATTCGAACGCACTAGTAGAATTGAGCAAGAACATAATCTAAAAGTTTAATATAGCATAGCATTTCTGCGATAAGATAAAAAAATTTATTGAAATAAAGAAATCGAACCAATTGCTAAATATGCCCATTTTCATGTTTCACATGAAAATAACTGATTTAACACTGTGTTTTCATAAGCCCACATACTACAGTAAATACAAGAAAATATCTTAACCTTAAAAATATCGCGTCAGAGTACCATTTTTTGGGAAAAAAGATTAAGCCTGTTAGATTATAAGAAAACTCTTTATTCATAACTTATTTGACATTCTTTATGTAGAATTCAACTCCATCGCTTAAATTTTCCTAGAACATAACCTAAAATATGAAAACGAACTAAATGCTTACGATCCTTTATTTCTTATGTTTCATAAAAATTAATGGTTTTATATTAGGGTTTCAACAGGTAAAAACTGTATGTAGTTTATTGCAGTATAAGAAAAGAGTTATCATTATGTATTTGACATAACTTCTTATAGACTACGTAGCACTAATTTAAAATTCCTCACTTAAATTGACCCAGAACATAACCTAAAACATAACCGTGCAATTGTTCAATATGCTCATCTCTCTTACTTACACTAGCATGTTAAGTACAAGAAAACGTACAAAGAATACTATATTAATATCTTCATCTTCTGTATTATACTAAAGCAATTTTTCTAGTTATTAAATTCGTATTTAATTCTAACTTTTATCACATACTGGCAAAACTTCTGACCTAATATCCTCATGACTCTTATACATAGGCAGGCCAAACTTTTATACAGAGACAGGTCAAGCTTAAACCTAAAAACCTCATAACCTTGAAGTCCTTATACTCAGCCAGGCCAAACTTCAGACTTAATTGCCAAAAAAGTTTGCTACACCGACAGGCAAAATTTTCCTGCAGAGACAGATCAAGCTCATATCCAAATACCTTATATACTCCGTACTCTTATTTGCAGATGGACCTAAACTATGAACTATTAACTATAACCTTATTACCTAAAATTATAAAATAATATAACCATAACCTAAAATATCATATTGATAAGCCTTGAATCTATTATTTTATAATAGTTGTAATAAACTAATTGTAATGATCTCAAGCTGAGCAATTCGAGGGTCTGGCTAGATTTCAGCCTATTAAAAAAAATCGTACAGGGCTAAAAATTTTGTTTATATACTATATATTTCCATGACAAATCAGATAGGGTATCGAAAATTTCGAAAAAAAAACATTAATAAAAAAAATGATAATTACTTTTTTTAATGAAAAGAAAATGGCAACTACCTTTTTAATAAAATTGAAATATGCACTACTACTTTCCGTCTTCGTCGGTGAACGAGTACAAACTTTTTGGTAGATATGTTAAAAAATTGTATATTGCACGCGTGAATAAAGTGAGCCATCGATTGCCAACGTGTATGACGCCCTCGCTCCGCTCAGGCGCCGAATCACACGCTGGCATCTACTGGCTCACTTTATTCCCTAGGTGCATACTATACTATTCGTATCCAGTATGGTTGTTATACGCCTACAAGGGCAAAGATCAGACCAAAGCCTGTGGACAAATCCGGTGCCACAAAGCGTTCGATTTTGTCACCCGTTAAGGACTGCCTCAGAAAAAGAGGACGAAGCTGCAACTCAACGTGAGTTTGAGCAACTGAATAAAGAAATCCGGGACCTTAAGACACACACGTTCACCATGTCCAATTTGAAAAAGGCAAAAGTTAAATTTAATGTATCACAAACGCTTTTTGATGTGGAATGTGTAAATAGTATAGTTGGCAATAATGCGACTTCTAGATATCCGATATGTTTGCGGACCTCACAGCAATTTGCGAATTTAAACAATGATTTTGAACCGAATCAATCTTCGTTAAAATATGGATTAGGTTTGTTACATTGCACAATCAAATGCTTTGAACATTTACTTCATTTGTCATACAGAAAGGACGTCAAGACATGGAACATACGTGAACATCTAAAAGATATAACAATAATTAGAATGGCACTGAATGAGCGCCTTATAAGGCTTCTTATAATTCTATAAACATGACTTCAATTTCTGAAAAAGAATGATCAGCTGTGAAATACACAAAGATGCGAAATGTAAGTCAGCTACTGCTTACATTTTGATACTTTCTCTTATAATTCAATAACTGCTGGGACTATTTACTATCTGTAACTGTGCCAATACTTTATCTATGCAATAATTAAATAATACTAACATTTATATTAAATGATTAGTCTCTGTTTGATAAATACTGGCTGCAAAGAACGCAAAAGGATGAAAAACAAGTTGAAAAATAGGTCTGTTTATTTTCTATGACTAATATCACAATTGCAGAAGTCGTAGAAAACGAACTGGCTTTGTTTTCAAAATAGCACATGTAAATGAGGGGAATTGGCCCGGCTAAAAAAGATTCATGTACAATCATATATGATCATAGATTTTATAATTATTCCATATATGTATGGGTTTGAAGTTTCCAACGCGCAAGTCGCGCGATATTTTGATTTTTTTAAATTGATACTTACTCAGTTTTATACAGATCCAATTAGGCCAAAATGACTCAAAATGATGTAAGAAACTCAAACAAATATTTCTAACCCCCAAAAACATCCCTTACAGAGGGTTAAAATATGACGAAAATAAACTATAAAAATCGAATTTATATTTATCAAAAAACAAATTTTTCTCGATGTATTTGGGTATTATATATATTGGGTATAGTATATATTGGGTTGCAATCGACTCTAACGGTGCCTTAAAATATAAGGGTACCCTGGTAGAAAATTATCTAGTTTTATCGAGGCCCTCGATTATTCCCATGGCAAACTAGATAGATCTACATAGTTCTAGATTAATTTTCCACCAGGGTATTAAATATTTTTTTCATTTTTCGGATACTGCTTCTAGTGCGGACAGGGGGTGGAATGGGCAAAAATACACAAAGTGATTTTTCGTCGTTCAAGAACAAAACTTTTTTCGGCGATTTGCTTTGCAATCGACTCTACGGGTGCCAAGGGTGTTATGTAATTTTTTCTGATTTCGGGAAACTGTACTTACTAGTACGGACAGGGGGTGGAATGCGCATAAATACACAAAGTGATTTTTTGTCCTTCGAGAACAAAACTTTTTTCGACGATTTGGCTTGCAATCGACTCAACAATGACACAGAAAAAAATTTTCATAACATCCTTGGCACCTGTAGAATCGATTGTAAGCCTAATCGCCGAAAAAAATGTTGTTCTTGAACGATCAAAAATCACTTTGTGTATTTCTGCCCATTCCACCCCCTGTCCGTACTAGAAGCAGTTTCTGGAAAATGAAAAAAATTATTTAACACCCTTGGCACCTGTAGAGTCAATTACAACCCAATCGAGAAAAAACTTGTTTTTTGACAAATATAAAATCGTTTTTTAGTTTATTTTCGTCATATTTTAACCCTCTGTAAGGGATGTTTTGGGGAGTTGGAAATATTTGTTTGGGTTTCTTAAATCATTTTGAGTCATTTTGACCTAATTGGATCTGTATAAAACTGAATAATTACCAATTTAAAAAAATCTAATTATCGCGCAACTTGCGCGTTCGAAACTTCAACCGCATATATATGTTCATATAAGATTTGATAACATAAGATCATTATGTACCTATCAGATCATAAAAAAGCATTTTTTTAATAGTTTAATGAATTTTTATTGTAAATGTGATGGAATATAAAATTGAAAAAAAAATGGAAAACAATCGGCACCGGGACTTGAATTTTTCAGACATATATGATCATATATGTTTATATATGACTGTTATATATGATCATATATAATCTTATATGATCTTGTATTAACATATATGAATTATTTTTTAGCCGGGGGACTACTCATTATTTGCAATTGTGCTACTTTATTATTATTGCATTATAAAGTATTTGTGAAATTTGTAGCAAATGAACAGGCTTTGCTACATATTGACCTTGAAAAATGCAGAGACAATTCAAATATGTTAAATAAATGTTTATATTAAATGGGCTGCCTTGATTTCGGTGTAATTTCAATGATGAACAAAAAGAAATAACCAAATTTACTTTGTAACTTCCAGAACAATTTAATAATCGAAAGATTGTGGTTCAAAAGCGAATTTATGCGCGTATAGGAGTCAGGGTTGATCAAGTCTTGCAAGGCCATGGAACCACAAATACTGGTAACGTTGCAAGACGTTGTTTTCAGAACCCCTAAATTTTTGCGGAAGCATTAGAAATCGATCCCGAATTTGTAACAGATATAGGTATGGTACTATCTGCATTCAAGTGCAAAAAAATCTTGAAATTAGGAGAACTTGAAGAGTTTTGTTGGCAAACGTATTGCAAGCATTACGATACTTTCACGTGGGCACGAATGAACCCTTCATACCACAAACTACTGATACACGGTTGCGAAGTAGCGAGAGTATTTTTAATACCTTTGATATACTTTTCTGGAGATGGCAATTAATCGTGGCATAAGATTTATCGTTCAAATATGTTACAACATAGCAAGAAAAATAGAATAATAGATATTTTCAACAGAGCCGTTTATATGACTGATCCCAAAATTTCGCTCATAAGTAGTCGAAAAAAAAATGGGAAGGCAATAAAGTGTGCAGTAAATATAGAGTGATTCATAGAAAAAGGGTAAAATATTTTTTAAAATTTCTTTCTAGGTATAAAAAAGAAAATTATTATTAACCGTGAACTCTTATATACTATACTATTTAAACATTTTTATCTGTGTGGTTCGAACGAAATAATAACTTATCAACTTTTCACTGACAATAAATTAATAAGATTTTCAAGAAATCGTATAGTTAATATTATGGACAAATCTCTAGAACTTTAAGCTTTTATGAAAAAAGAATAATTATTTTCAACAGCCCTACTAAAAAAATTACGTAATTGTTCACGTGATTAGTCACTCGATAAATTACGTAACCATACTTAAAATATCACGTGATTATATAATCAACCAATTCATCTCGCGATTAATTGCTTGATTATATAATCACGTGATATTTTCAGTAGGGTCACGCAATTTATCACGCAATTAATCAGGTGATTAATCACGTAATTTTTTCAGTAGGCAGGGATACACCTTTACATGACTTTCTACATTAGTATAATCATATAATAGTATATATACTAATATACTGCCAAATCACAAAACTTTAAAGTTTTCGAGATTTGCCCCTATATTTAAACGTAATTGTTCAAATCAAATATTCAAAGTAATATTAAAAAAAACTGAAAACATCAATTTTGCGTTCTTATACCATAGAATCTTCACAATAGTTAAAAGATGATTAAAAGATGGTTAAAAATGTCTTCGACACGCGCAGCCGACGTTCTTCGGTAAATAATTACAAACGTACACACAAGTACGCATGCGCACTCATACTGTCATCAGCATTAATATATATCATCATTAAAAATAAAAAAATTGATAATTTAATAGAAAAAACAATTAGCATGACAGCAAATCTATGGTTAGACTTCTATGGAGTTTTTATAGTTTTCTATAACTCCACCAAAGTTTGATTTAAACGTATTATTTTTTAGTAGTTCAAATTACTTTTGCGAACAAAGTCACGAAAGTGAGAACGAATTAACGGATGCTGAAGATGTTGATGATGGTGATATATTAATGATGATAATAACGATAATTTTGTTGATGAAGACGATGAACCTAGTGATCGTAAGAACTGCAAACAAGAACGATATGAATATGAAAAGACAATTAAGAGTGATGAAGAAACGTCATATAATAAAATAAATGGTTTTCTTCCATTTTATATGACGTATGTATGTGATAATGGTTGAAATCTAACTATATGAATACAAAATACATTTTATGCCCATCTGAACGAAAATGTCCACTTTTTTCCTTGAAAAGCGAGACCAAAATTACACTTTTTGCCTGCAAAAATGATTAGTCCCGCCAATGCGGGAAAAAAGTAATTTTTTTCCCTCGAGAGAAAAATGATTTCACTAGAAAATAGTCAAAATTCCTTTATTTCATCAAGTTTTACCAATAACCCTGATTTTCGGTTGTCTTTTAACAGTCCATTAGTCCCGCTTTCCAAGTCAAAAAGTGACCACAGTTGAGATGGGCATAAAGTACTATATGTAACTAGAGAAAAAAGTCGATTTTTCCCTCGGGTGATACTGCCCTTGCTTCGTTTCGCTAAAAAATATTCAACTTTCTGCCCTTGTTACATAATATACTATTTTTAACTTTATTTACTAGTCTCACAATCAATTTTTTTATATTACCGTACATCCAATGAAAGTTGGCTCATTATTTATATTCAGTATCTTTAAATTTACAATTTTTCAGGATGCAGATATTCATATAAACTTCTGCTATATTTATTATATTCAATTATTACAATTAGTTTATTACCACTATTATAAAATAATGGATTGAAGGTTTATCAAGATTTTAGCCTATGGGGTTTTCAGGTTTAAGCTTGGCCTGTCTCTAGTTCAGAGTTTTAGATCAGGAAGTTTTAAGGTATAGGGTAAGCGTTGTATGTAAATAAGAATATGCAATCAATGGGATATTTAGATTAAAGCTTGGCCTCTCTGTGTAGAAGAGTTTTTCATTTATAGGGTTTTATGGTATAAGGTTATACCTATCTGTATACAAAAGTGAGAAGGTTATAGGATTTTAACGTAATATGATTGGCCTGACTGTGTATAAAAGTACGGACGTTATGGGGTTTTTAGGTAAAAGCTTGATGTAACTGTACATACGAATTTTTAGGTCATGGGATTTTGAGGTATAAGGCTTTGCCTGTCTATATACGAGTTTGGAGGTTATGGGATTTTCAGGTTTTAAGTAAGATTACGGAGTTTATGGAGTATTAAGGTTTAAGCTTGACCTGTCTCTGTATAAAAGTTTGGCCTGACTATGTATAAGAGTTATGAGGATATCGTTCTAGCAATGAGCGTGCTGCAAAACGTCGGAAACGTAGATTTCAAGAAAATCAATTTACAAGTAAATCGGACGAGACGGAGTTATATACAAGCAGTATTTGGTATTGGACAAAAAAGCATTAATTTATTTTGTGGTATTATAGATATGTGCCAAGGTTTATCGAAATCGACGTACGATAAGATAGTGCAGCATTTTGACGCAGCGACGAACTCAATGTTTAATACTGTCTGTGAGAAAGCTATCAAAGAGGAACAGGAAAAAAATGTTGAAAATGGAAGATCCGAAACGCATTTAAAAGTTTCCGGCGACGGATCATGGAAAAAGCGTGGCTATACGTCATTGTTCGGTGTAACAACTCTCATTGGTTATTACTCTGGCAAAGTCATCGACCTTATTGTTAAAAGTGCATACTGTCAGTCATGTGTCTCAAAAAAAGCATCATTGAACGACGACGAATTTGAAGAGTGGTACGAAAATCGTAAACAGTCATGCACCTCAAATCACGAAGGTTCGGCGGGGAAGATGGAGGTGAATTCAATCGTAAAAATGTTTTCAAGATCTGACGAAAAATTTGGCGTCAAATATACCAATTATATCGGCGACGGCGACTCTAAAACTTTTACTGGGATTTTGAACATCAATCCATGCGGTGACGAGTGCCCTGTTACCAAAAATGAGTACGTGGGACACACACAAAAACGTATGAGTACATGACTCCATAATAAAAAAAGCAAGAGAAGCTCGGAGGCACCTGATGGACGGCATCATCAAAAAGCTAACCATTTATTATGGTTTAGCTATCCGAAGGAATATAGATTCTGTAGAAAATATGAAAAAGGCGATAATCGCTACTTTAGATCATTATTGTTTTACAGATGATTTTCATCTGCATGAAAATTGTCCTCCAGGCGCTGACAGCTGGTGTGAATTGAGTAAGGCTGATGCTACGAACTCACTGGCTTCATATAAACATCCTGCCAGATTGATTCAAGAGGATATCGAGTCGCACATTCGTCCTATTTACGAAGAGCTGTCCAAGGACGAACTTTTAACGCGATACTTAGGCGATCACACACAGAATCCGAACGTATCGTTCAATGCTTTAGTCTGGCGCATGAACCCCAAACATCTGCTTTCTGACCAAAAAATAATGGAAATAGCCGCGTTTATGGCTGCAGGCATATTTAACGAGGGCTATTCTGCAGTTTTGAAGAGCATGCAGCTACTCGACCTCAAAATCGGCCAGCAATGCAAGATGTTTGCGGATAACATCGACAAGCAACGCATCAAGAGGCAGAACAGACGCCAATCCTTATCGAGTAAGGAAGCTCGTACAGCCAGACGATTGGAACAAATGCATCAAAACCAATTTTATGAAGAAGCAGAAGGGTTGTCATATGGAGCAGGAATAGCAGATTAGTCGAGTATTACTGTCAGTAAGCAAAAATTGATACTTTTTCCTATCAAAAACTTTGAAGTGCGATTTCTCGAGTTTACGTTTTTTTAAATTTGCGGGAAAAATTGCAAGAAAACTATACGATTGATTGAAACGAATGACAGTTTGTTACGTTCAGAATTAAATTCTCTTCTAGTGATACCTAAAAAATTGTTAAAAAAGTTAGTTTAAACAATTTTTATAGCACGTTGAAGTGATTTTATTTCTAACAACGTGTTTTTTTTCAAACTTGCTAAAAATATAGAATTTTGCAATTTTTCGGGTATTTATATCTAAGACTAGAAGGAAAAAATGAAAATTAAAAATTTTTGTTCAATTTCTGTTTCAGATAAGCATTACGAGCTCTACTTTTCCCGTAGCTGAGAGACTTCAATAACGAGGCTTTGTGCAAATATGTACATAAAACACATATATATTAATATTTTTGCATAAAAACAATGATTTTGTATTCTAGAAATATACTTGAAACTATACCAAAAAGTTCGCTATAGTTAGTTATTTCTATCCTAAAAAAATCCCCGAAAAACAGCGTTTTTTAGGCCTTCTAAAACAGAACCCTCTTTAAATCAGTTATTCTCATGTGGAACATGAAAATGGGCATATTTAGTAATTGGTTCGATTTCTTTATTTTAGGTTATGTTCTTGGTCAATTCCACTAGTGGATTCGAATTCAGCGAAACTAAATCTATGAGAAATAATGTTAATCAAACACTAAATAGAGTAATTTCTAATAGCGTAACAGCCAAAATTAATTTTTTTCAAATAAAATGTTACTTTGCACGATTTTTTGGAGGTTAATACATTATTGTTACTATTTCTTTACATTTTTCTATATTCTAAGAACATTTAGCTTTAAGGTAAAAAAAATTTAATTGTATTATCTTATTACTATCCAAAGATCTACGATTTTGAAATATAAAAGTCAATTTTGCCCACTGTGCGGCGTGGCGGCAGTGGTGGAGGGTTACTTTTCGAAGTATGCAGGATGAAAGTGACTTCACTAGAAACTAGTCCAAATTCCTTTATTTCATCAAGTTCTAGCAGTAACCCTGATTTTCGATTGCCTTTTAACAATATTATCTTTTAACAGTCCATTAGTCCCGCTTTCCAAATCAAAAGTGGCCACAGTTGACATAAAGTACTATACGTAAGTCGAGAAAAATGTCGATTTTCCTTCGGGTGATACTGACCTCGCTTCGCTTCGCTCGCCCGGGGAGTAAACTCACCCGCGGGAAAAATATTCGACTATTAACAAAACCGAAAAAACATTAAACAAATGCTCGGTATTGATAAACAAATTACTCCAAACGTTTTTAGTATTTTAGATATGTTAATAATGCTTGCTAACTTCATTATTATTATTATTATTATTATTATTAGTAATATTGTTATTGTTATTATTATTTACACGCAAAGGGGCGCAAACGAATCTACGAAGGAAAGCAGAAGAGGACAGAACAACCGTCCATAGAGAGGAACGGGAACGTACCATGGAAACGTGGCAACGATCCTGGACCGTTACAAGCATGGGCGAGTGGACAGCCAGGCTGATAGCCCAGCTGGATCCTTGGATCAACAGAGACCATGGGGAGGTAAATTACTACCTTACCATATTCCTGAGTGGACACGGGTACTTCTGCTCCTTCCTCAACCACATGGGGAAGGTTCGGAACCCGAAGTGCATCTTCTGTTCCGTTGATTGCGACGACGCGTTTCACACGTTTTTCGTCTGCGAAAAGTGGAACGAGGAAAGGACAGTTCTTGTCGACTCGGTCGGACAATTCACGCCTGAGACCATCGTGGGCAAAATGTTGACCGCCGAGGATAAGTGGACCGCCACGGCGGTGTATTTTTTCGCGTTTTTATTTATTTTATTTTTCGTCCTATATTATATACACAGCGGATGCATCCCCAACCAGCCCCACACTATCCGGCTGTGCGGACCCAGTCGGCTATGCCTTAGGTGGCATTTTCCATATACCCTCAAAAAAAGAAAAAAAAAGTATTATTATTACTGCGTTACTCCAGTGTGCGAACGTTCGTCTAGCTCGCAAGCGTTTCCATAGTGTGCGAGCGATCCATTCGGATTTCTCTAGTACGCGAGGATTCCCCTAACGCGCGAGCGTTGCTTGAACCCTCGCATGCGAGTAAACCCCGAGAGATCCCTAGCGCGCGAGCGAACCCCGAGAGATCCCCTCGGGCTAGAGGCGTATGCGAGAGATTTGTGCTACAGCGCGTGGGGTCATGGCGTACGGAAAGTCGCTGGACTCGGACGGTACAACAGAGCGGCTGACGCGCACAGCCGTACGCTGTCATCGCGCGGGTGAGTATTATGTCGGGTATCTCGCTATTCCTTCTGTGTCTCGCACAGAAGGGACGAGGAGAGGGGGCCCGCGTTATCGAGAGCGGTCTGCCTCGGCTCATCTCGGGCATTGGAAGAAACACGGGGACGCAAGTAAACTCTCGACGATCGATTCTCACTTCTCATGTTCTCTCGGTGTCCCGAAATCACTTGAATCGCGATCGTCCATAGTTTTAGCAGAGGTGAGTTCGCCCATGTTCAAGGGTGAGCCGGAAGGCGCGAGCGACCTTTGAAAATATTCAAACAAACGCCGCTGTTCACGAGTATGCGAATAAAATACTCGCATCCACCCCTGCCCATGAGTATAGCGAGAACACTCTTTGAAGGTAACCCTGTGCGTCAGCCTTGCCAAAGAAGAACGTGTATTTCTGAATTTTTACTGTCACCCACGAATTACGCTCACGCTCGAGTGCGGGCGGGCATGTACCAGGGCTAGCGCACGCACATGGCCCCTAGGACGCGAGAACATTTACAAATTTCAAACTTTGCAAATTTCTCAGCTTGGGTTAATTGGGTTTACAGTTTTATTATATAATTTCTTTATTGGAAATTGTTCAATTTGGGTTAATGAGGTTTAGGGTTTTCGATTTAATTATTTAAAGTTTATTTTTCGATTACATACTGCTCAGCTGGGTTAGATAGTTGAGTTTATAATGTAGGGCTTAGGGTATAAGGTTTTATTATTTAAGCTAAAAAATTTCAAATTTCTCTGCATGGGTTAATTGAGTTTAGAGTTTGTGGTTTTATTATTTAAACTTTTTTTCTTGTGAATTGGTCAGCTTGGGCTATTTGGATTTAGGGTTAAGGGGATGTCGATGCTAAAATCGTGTATTTTCTTTTAGTGATTACTTTTAAAATATAGAATGCAGGGAAACCTTAAGAGCAGAGCACCGTAGTGCTTTTTATAATAAAGCTTTTGCATGCAAGATAAAGTTGATCTGATGAGTTATTTTTCTGATTAATTGGAAATACAATAGGGTGTTTACGCATTGAAACTTAACCTCAAAATTGTAATCATACCAAACTTTTGCTAATAACTTCTTTTAATGTAATTTTACAGTAAGATTTAGAGCTGAGCACCGTAGTGCTTACTATAATGAACCGATCTGTACAAGATAAAGTCAGTTGTACTTGTAGTTTTTACAAACAATTGGAAATACAAAATAGGTCGGACAGCAAAAGGGGGGCGGGGCTCCGACATCCCCTTAAACTACCGCTCTTTAGTGTATCTTGATGTGTCAGGCGAACTATGAACTAGACCGCAAAAATTGCAAAATTCATGTGTGAAGTATATATATGATGTTAAAAGGAATGAGCACATTTCTCCTCACAGGAGCAGACTGGGCTGGTTAACTATTAACGAGAGGAGGGAGTACTTTGCGGCGGTACTATTGTATAAAGCAATCAATAAGGGGCAACCGCCGTACCTTGCAGCCCTCTTCAAGAAAAATGGAGCCCGGTCCTCCAGTAGATTAGATGCAAGAGAGCTCTCAGACGCGTGTTCAGGGTGCGCGCCTCTTTTACTCCCTCCCCCGTAGTCTTGAGGAGGTTAGATAGATCTCCTGTGAGGGAGTTTCGAGTACTGAGTATTAAAAAAAAAGTATTCGTCGAATATTTTTAAGCTTAGTATGTAAGCTTTAGTAATTAAGTTCTATTAGTAATTAAGTTTCTATTATGTATCAGACCTGCGAACAGTTAATTATATTTAACTCTGCAGGATTACAATGTATAATTATATATATGTAATGATTGTCTGGTTAAGAAGAATAAAGAATAAAGAATAAAGTAAAGAATACTTTTTTTCTTATACTTTTCTAACTGGTTCTTATTGCACTTATTTGTCATGTAAGACCTGTGGAAACTCGAATTTTCCTTGTTTTGAAGGTTTCATTGCAAAATTAAAAAAAGTATATGAAAGCATGTTAAGGTCGAATACTTGCCCATCTCTGATTTATACAAATATCTATATATCCTTATTATGCGTGAGTGTATATGATATTCTTCGAGTGTACCTGATATTTTTGAGCTATCAAATAAAGCATATTCTATTCTATTCTATTCTAAACTTTAAAGTCAATTATCTTTAAAACAGTATTGGCTAATGCCTTCAAATTTCACATGCTGTTGTACAATTCATAGAAGAATGACATTACATTTTCAAAAAAATCTTATCATTTTGATTCTAGTATCGAACCTTCTTAACAAAATTACTCAATAAAAGTTTCTAAAGCAAAAGTTTCAGCAAATTTTGCATATATTTATATTTCTGCAATATGTTTGAAGATAGTTAAAAAGCTATTTAAATAAAGGATAAGTACAATCTTCTATCCAACTTCCAAATCTGGACACCAGCAGCGCTTATGATAGTTTCACCAAGGCGAATTTAATCTAGTTTAAAATCATAAGTTAAATAAATATATAAACCTGAATTCCTTGGTGACTGCAGAGATAGAAATCAAACTCTGTGGGATGTGTAATGCAAACATCAACCGTCGTACCAGCTGGAATATTGCCACTTTTACCACTTTGTTCCTTCTTATCTGCGCAAAATAGTCGTGTATGATGTCGTTTTTGGACAACAATAAATGTTATACCAGGCCTGTAATCTGCTTCAAGCTTAATACAAGCTTCACGAATGGCAGTGAGTTCATGTTGAAGGACATGTAAGAACTGTCCTTCAGATACAGCATCGCGATATAAGATAATTCTGTGTGGTTTGTAGCCTCCAGTACTCTTATAGAACATGATAAGAAGTTCTCTATAAAAAAATTAATAAAATAAATTTAAAAAAAACTGGGAAAACATTTTGCTTATTTTTGCTATAGTTAACACTACATTCGTTTAAACAGCTGAATTTGTATTTAACTCACCTCACCATAGAACTGAGTTCTTGAATAATTTCTTGTCTATGCTGCTGAACTCTTACAGTGGCTGCATATCGAGATGGATGAGCATCCATGCTACCAACAACTGCAGCTATACTGGGTTTCTTATTATCTCCAGCTGGAGGATGCGTTACATCAGCACCAAGGAATATGACAGGCTCATTGAATACCTTTGGTCTGATGCTTGGTACTAAAATACTGTTAATGCCACCTAGTTTCACATTAATTTTTAAACATAAGTTTGATAGAGTTTGCGGTGACGTTTTATTGACATTTTTAGCTTGCACACACTGAGTTGCCATTCCCAATAGCGTGTCTCCAACTCTCTTTACTTCAGCTAAATTTATGAAAATAATATTTTTATAAAACGAATTTTAACATTAAATTACTTATTAAAAAAAGATTAGCTTACCATATACAGGGGTTTTTCCTGGTAGTACTACACATACAAGTTGCAAAGCTTGAAAAGTAGACTTTAAATATCTGAACATAGGTTCAACTTGATCAGGCCCAGTGGCATATTTACAGAAACAAGGTTGGCCTATAATTGGCATTCCAGCATCATTACTAATCTTTTGAAGTTGTGAAGTAAATGTGCGCAGTGCATCTTCGCGAACTGTTCTTTGAGGAGCAAAACATGCTATTGCCCATACTCGAATTTCAACTCCAGTAAAGAATTGCTTTCCTCGCATATCCCAAACACCTTGATTAGGCAGTGCTTGTTGCTTTGTCTTTAAAAGAAAATGTTATCATTTACCACACGAAAAATTGATTATCAAGTATAGGTCATAAGGATTGAATAATTAAACCCAAGTAACATTAGTCAGATCTGCAATAATTTTGCATTTTACAAGTATATACAAATAATTATTTGTGGAGCAAATAATTAGATTTAAAAGAGCTCTATTTCCTTAATATTCCTGCAGTTGATAATTTCATGAATTAAACTGTACTTATGAAAATTCATGTAGTACAATCAAGTTTTGTTTTACCACACAACTTTTCTTGAACATTATAAAAAATATTTGATTTATATTGTTGGCAATTAATATATCAAAAATAGTTTTCATATATAATTAAAACTAAAAATCAAGTTAAGTGTTATTAGAATGTTACATTATGATTGATAAATCATGAATTTTCTTTGAATAAATGACTAATTTAATTAAGTAATGTTTAAGGGAATACTTTAAGTGACTAAACTTCACTGACAGAGGGACAACTTTCTTACCTGTCCACTGAGGGAACTTACGCGCCCTCCATATTGGAGTTTGGGCGGAGGTAAGATTCGTCCTCTGACTTCCATCATATTGTTTGAAATGGTAAGTCCAAATTCTTGAACGTATGAGTCGTTATTGAAATCTGCTCGCCTTACAAGATTATTGATTTCTCTTTCACGATCCGGAGCTGAGCGGGCAGTAGCCTTGATCATTGTCGACGTTTGCATGTCTGTCAATTTCTTTATGCAACGTTGTCCAGCTACTATGTTACATACCTATGATTGAAGAAAAATTATATTTGAATAGATGTGAAATGCAGAAATATTGCAATGGACATGAGCTAAATACCTCCAAAGGTAAGTATGTATGTTTATGCTCTTGACCAACTTGAAGGCACGGTAGATGTGGGTAACGCAATTTCATTTTGTATTTATCTAAAAAGTATTTAGAAACTGTACATTCAACTGTTTGTCCATTCTCCAATTGCAAAGGAAACCTATAAAATATTTATGTTTAAAAGTAAAGAAAAAAAAAACACAGCTCTTGAGGTGGATTTTCCATAAAACCCAAGTTTACAGATCGATGGGTCCTAATAAAAAAGACGTATCTCGCGAGCTCCAATTAGAAAAGACCTATCTTTTTGTATGTTATTTTTTGCCATTATTTGATACTGAAAATCTTTATAACCTGTATTAAAATCTTTTATACCACTCTAACCTCAAAATCATAACTTCAATATGATTATTCGGCTCTCGTAGCATAAAATACGGTTCGAAACTGGTGCGTAAGAAGATTTTTACCTCATGTGACTTTGCTCACTCGCCTCGCTCGTGCGAAAAACGTCACATGAGCTAAATAATCACCTTCCGCACCCGTATCGAAATGTACTAATACGATACTCGTGTCATAAGTCGTCATTCATAGCACGGCGTTTAGCGCCCTTGCTAAAAAAACAAAAGAAAACAAAAAGAAAAAGTAAAAGTTATATTAAAATAAAAGTTATATTAAAATAAAAGTTATATTAAAATAAAAGTTATATTAAAATAAAAGTTATATTAAAATAAAAGTTATATTCTAAACTATTTTGCAATAGTTTTATGACCTAAAAGTTGGTGTAACAAGTAACAACAAAAAAGATACATATTTTCTAATCGGACCTTACGAGATGTCTTTTTCATTAGAACCCAATGAGATACTTATAAAATTAATATATATTGCATAGTTTATTTTGTACTTAATAGGGTCGGCTACAAAAAAATTATTTTGTGGGCAATATATATTCAATTGATAAAATACCAAAGCCAACGTGCTGGTCGGAAAAGGTGTCTAGATAGTAATATGGTAACTGATAATGAGGTCTAGGTAGTGCGCTCCGTAGTTTTTGGTGTTTATGTATACATACTGATCGAAGAATGTGTCTACGTAGTTATGCTACCAAAACCACTTAAACACCTTCTCCGATCAGCACGTACATCTAGATACCAAAAAATACGGAGCGCATGACCTAGACCTCGTCATCAGCCACCGCAACCACCTAGACACCAAATACTACGGAACTTACTATCTACACCTCGCCATCGGCTACCATACCCACGTAAGACACCTTCGACCAGCACGCACGCCTACCCCTCCCGCGCTGATCAGTTGCGCTATGCTCCCCGCCCCACGACGTTCTGCTCAACGGCCGAGACTCAAGATTCTTTGATTGACGTCACGTCGATTAACGATCAAAGAAAATCGAAGTGTCGACGTGTCGTCACAAAAACTTTAGACCGCTCTGTCTTGGTTAATTTTGAAGATATCATGAAAATTCCAAAAGTTTACAAATTAAGTATGCTATGATATATCAGAATGTGCTGTTAGCTGAAAATGAGTCGCCGACCCTATTGTTAGCTTTAATGTTTCAGAAGTCAAGAGGAAAATAATATTTTGAGTCATTGGAGGCCCTCAAACATTGCACCTCTTTATGGAAGAACCACCTTAAACAATCCATGATTGATTAAACAATATTTACGATTGCATTTGGGCTGGTTTGCGGGTAACATTACAAACTCTGTATTTTCTTCTCATAGTGCCACAATGTGTGATTTCAATCTTTAAGCCCTTAATCTCTTTAGTAAATTTAACTC
Source organism: Gastracanthus pulcherrimus (assembly GCA_949152435.1). NCBI lineage: Eukaryota > Metazoa > Arthropoda > Insecta > Hymenoptera > Pteromalidae > Gastracanthus > Gastracanthus pulcherrimus. The sequence goes on from OX424576.1 coordinate 68,430,804, forward strand.
GCTGTGAATCGGTTAATGGTTTTCTTTGGTCATTGATGTCACGTAAATCAAGAACTTCACACATGAATTCTATGACAGGTTGCGCCTTGTAGAAAGCAGTGGCAGACACTGGAAAAAGAAGTTTATATAGTTATGAATGTTGAAGTGGGTTAAATAACACAAAGCGTACCATCGATATTTAACATCATTTTCCATTGAGATGGTCTGACAGATTGGTGGAAACCAAACCATACTTCTCTACCACCACCAAGAGGGTGGTAATAACCATCTGGACTACTGAAAAATGATCTTCCAACAGGTGTATAAGTCATGGAAGGAAGATGCCTCATAACGACGTCCAATGCAAGAATGGCATCGTAAGGAATCTGCCTGGTGCGGCCTTCCAGAGCTTCTTCGAGTGCGAATAGAGAGACCTGAGCGACCCACTTGATGACGACTCTGAAGACTCTGTCCTTGCCCTCTCCGGGCAGTATGACCTTTTGACATAAGAAATATTGAGCCAGGCTGGCAATAGGCTGGCAATGCAAACAAACGAGAAATGCTCACCTCTAATTCTAATTTGTCGGTGCCGATTGGCAGCGGGTCTCGGGTGTACAAATTGTTCCTACCGTCAAAGACAGGCTTTAAGGTTCCGAATATTTTGCTGTAGGCATGTACCATGGTCTCGATGATTTCCCGATTGACTTTGCGTGGACACTTGTCAGGCTGGATGTTGATGTCATAATGGTGTACATAGCCACGGGGCATGGTGATTTGAAAGTGGTTGGCCCTAAGGCCGATGACTCGGCCCTCACGGCCAATGTTTGGCCTACGTGGGCAGGCGAACACTGCAAGGAGGTGCTGGTCATTAACTGCTGGAGGGCTGCAGAAAGAGGGAGAAAGGCTGGAGAGCTTACTTGGCAGATCTGGAGGCTGGGGGGGTGTGTGTGTCTGCAGCGTGGGGACCAGGCCCAGAGTGCTGGGGGCCACGACGCTGCTCCCGGTGCTCCCAGCAGCCCCCACGGCAGTGCTAGTGGTGGGCCCCGGCGGAGGAGCTGCAACAATAAAGTCAACATATCACTTATCATCAAGTGCAGTATACAACAGAGCTAGCTGCAGGAGGGCAGCTTTTTGTGCATCAAGGGGACTAAGGAGGGCAGAGAGAGAGAGAGAGAGAGAGAGAGAGAGAGAGAGAGAGAGAGAGAGAGAGAGAGAGAGAGAGAGAGTGAGAGAGAGAGAGAGATAAAGAGATAATAGATAGATAGATATACATACGATTTATTTGTCAATTTTGGCAAAAATACAAGAGAGAGAGAGAGAGAGAGAGAGAGAGAGAGAGAGAGAGAGAGAGAGAGAGAGAGAGAGAGAGAGAGAGAGAGAGAGAGAGAGAGAGAGAGAGAGAGAGAGAGAGAGAGAGAGAGAGAGAGAGGGGGGGGGAGAAAGGCGCTACTGTCTCTGGTGTACTCCCTTTTCAGGACAAAGCCCGAGCGGCCACCTCTCTACTCCTAGTACTCACGCGGTGCTACGGGATACATGTTCGCACAGGCTCTTCCACTAAGAGATAGTACTAGTGCTTGAGTACAACTGCCTCAACTGCTGCGGACTGCGACGGCTCCGATGGTTGCAACTTGCGACTCGCTACTCAACGCGCTACACTGACTACTGACAATTTATTGTAACTTACTCACTTGGAGCGAGCAGCGAGCTCACTGGCCACTAGGGTGCAGTGTACGCGAGGAGCGACACTCGCTGCTGCCATCTTACGGCCCTAACTAATTTTGTTCTCTTTCTTTTTTCTTTTAAGTTGTCTAGACTGACATTGTAGTATGCTGCATTACTGCTGCCCATTACCAAAGAATATAGACCAATAGAAGCGTAAAGCTGGGAAACAAAGTGAGGCACCCCAAGGGCAAATATTTCCAAACGGCATGTAGGTAACAGGATAACGCTCGGCCGATAACAGACCGGCAATATCGATAAAAGTATGTATTTAAAAACAGTATATTGAAAACATGTCAGTTATCGTTTGCAATACTTGAGAAATATGTAGAGAACATAAAACATATAGCAAAACAAATTATACTAAACTACAAATCTTATCTACAAATGGGGGAGCAATTTATATATTAGATCCATTATTCAACACTCGTCGGCAGCGATGGTTAATGCAAGTTCAAATCCGTCCCATTTCTTTTTTTTTTTTTATTGTAGTTAGAAACCCTAGTGGAAATGGGAAATGTATGAAAAAATATGAAAACGTACAAATTGTACAACACTGTAGGAAATTGTATGAAAGTGTATAAAACTGTACGTTTTTGTTGAATTTGGAACGTTTTTCTTTCGTACATTTTCTTAATTACATCGAAAAATAATTTTTTTATCGTACAGAATAATACAATTTTGTACATTTGTATAATGCATATTGTTACATTTATTTTATACGTCTATGAAAGAGAGAGAGAGAGAGAGAGAGAGAGAGAGAGAAAGAAAGAGAGATACAGCGAGAGAGAGAGACAGAGAGAGATAGAGAGAGAGAAAGAGAGAGAGAGAGTGGAGGAGGGATAAGGGAGAGAGGGGAGAGGAGGGAGAGATTATAGTATTATAACATGAAAAAATATTTTGTCTTAGGGGGATGAGCCACGTGTCACACTAGCGACACAAAACCGCAGAATAGCCCACATTCTGATTGGTTGAAATGTTACCTTACCTCTATAAACTTGCATCATAAAAATAAAGATTGGTAAGCATTTGCAGTACAAAAATATAAAAAACCAGAATGATTCTGTATTTATTTATTTTTGTTAAATTAAATTGCACGGTGTATTTTAATACTTTGTGGTAATTTAATATTATATTGAAATTACGCGTGTAATAGGATTCAGTCTAATTTGTTTATATTTGGTTATTGATTTAGTAGTTAAATATATTTTCATTTATTATTTGACATTTAGTTGAAATTTAAGGACATGGGCAATGTGAAAAATAAAGTAATTTTATAAAGTAACTATTGTTTAGTTGTGAGAGCGTTTTAATTAGAGCGATTAATAAAGCATTTAGTAAAGCTAGACATGTTTAACAAAATCGGTTTATCGATTAGTTTGTAATAATTAAGTTACAGTTACAAATTAAAGTGATTTTAAGCTTAGAACTTTTGACAAGTATACCCTGTAATGTGCTCCATGATCATATTTCTTTAAATGGGAATTTGTTTTTAATTATGATACCATTGAATACGGAAATATTATTACAGTGAAAGTATTATGAATAAATATAATGAGTTTTGAGTGCGAGCAAAATAGATGTTCATAATTTTAAAAAAGAAAAATGAGTAACGTACAGCCGCATAAAGTAACACAAGTAATAATAATTATCGTAACAGAATGTTTGCATGAAACGTCGTATCCAATTTCAAACTGGCAAAATCAGTATATAGAATTCTATTTAATTGACTCTTTATAGAATAAAAGTTTTGAGATCAATGTACATATTATTTGAAAAATTGTAAGAATATTGCGCATTTTCCAAACTGGCTGCTAATCTAATGTATTTTATGAATTAATACATGGAGTTAGTACTTAATACTCAATAATAGATTTTTCGCAAATAATAATTGATATTAAAAGGTCTTAAAATAAATGAAATTTACTCGTGCAGCAACATGTTAATTTAGCTAAATTTAGAAGTGTTTTGAATGTATTGCAAGTACATTTCTGTCAGTTAGTCCTCATGACTTGTTTGTAACAGTTTTGTCATATTTGACTTTTCTTAATATTGATTAAGATTCAAAATAAAAGTAGCTTGAGGAAATTCGTGTGACGCACAATGGTGCACTGTATTACCGCGTGAAAGAAATGCGTCGCGGCGGGGAGCAGCCGCGCGTCCGAGCATGCTCGAAGTCGGTGCAGCCGCGTATCGGGTGTCAATGTGCAGCGCTCAGTTTTCATAAGTGAGACTATTGGGATTCCTTGAAAAACAATTAAAGTAGGCCTATCGTACTTTCCCATGGCAAGAATCATTTGGAGCGTGACACAATGTGCTGTGTAATATTATAATGTAGCGTTATAGTATATTTTTTTTATATATATAAAGAATTTAATATTATGGGTCTGTTGAGCGCGACGTAATTAGCTATGTTATTCTGTTTAATACTATTAATTGTAAAATTAATTTTTTTAGAGAGGATTTATCAGTAACCAAGCTGCAATTGAAAAGATCACCTTCAATGACTAATGTAATGACTATATCGGCAGGCGAAGTTACGCGAGCGGAAGCAACGACGGCGAGGAGGCATGCTGCTGTCAAAGGGACCAGAGTACTTATGCGCGCCTTTTTCAAGAAGTGGTTATGGTACAGCGGCCAACGTTTATAAGCGTTTTTAAACCGTAACTTATAAGATAAGAAACATATGCTTTCGTCGTGATACGTGCAATAAACGCATCAACAGGGGATTCAAAATGTGACATATATTAGAACGGGCTGAGAATTATTAAAATTTTACATGTGAACCGATTGGGTTTTAGAGTAATAAAATAGTACAAAAAAAATGAAGAAAAGAATGAAAATTTAATTAACTTGCATGGGGTGAAGTATTGTAGGCAAAACATAATATTCGTGTACAAACGTTCTAGAGATGTTTTCTTAGTAGCGGTACATTTTTTAGCTTGGAACAAAGTCGGATTTAGGATATACGTTGAAATATTAAAAATGTGTGAGGCATTAAAGTTAGTTGGTAATTAGGTTCAATGTACAAATATTCTAGTTCTCGAATAGATTTAACGTCTTGGATTATATTGGCGTTCTGTCGAATTGTTTTTGGTGATAGCCCGTAACTTGATTTAGGGTGTAAAATAAAACATATTTTATACGAGGGGGAGAATTGTTATGGATAGAATCCATTAGTAATAAGAAAATGTAACTGTGTAATAAGTTCCTATGCAAAAGGTCTCTAAAACTTTCTGTATAGTTCAAATGCGGTGACATTCTCAAGTTTCTTATGTATGTTTTCGGCGGTCGTCGGCGGCGACTTTCGGCGGCGCGTATAGCGGCTCATTCTAACTCGAAAATGAATGACGCAGAGAGCAGATGCACTCTGGCCTTTATACAGATCGGTAGTTACAAAGCGCGTTATACTAGTAAGGCGAATGTTGTATTTAATAAATAACAAACTTTATCATAAATGGTGTATAAATTAGTTTAACAAAATACTTAGTTTATTCTCGTCCCGAACAGTGTCTACTTTTATTTTCAGAAAAACCAGCATAAATAAAGTAATTGCTAAGAGTATATAATACTTGTTTCTTAGAAAAATTTTACATAGAAGGATATTCTACTGAGGAAAGTACAAAGCTCTGAAAGGTTAGTCTGAAATTGTTATTTATGTTAATTATTCACTCGCTATTTATATAGCTTTTTTTTACATAATACTTATGTGATATCAAATTTTTCAGGTTATATGAGTGTAGAATGACATATTTTATGTCAAAATAGTTATTTGAGTAAATAAGAATGTTATAGATATGACCGAGGTATGCTATTTAAATGTATTCATATATCAACAAACTATAAGTTTAACCCGCGCTTACTCAACTTTGTATTTTCAGATCCTGTATGCAGGCTCTTGTTCAGCGAAGGGCATGAAATAAGGTCTTTCAGGGCTTAAATTATTTGTAATTGATGCCTCTATAGGATGATGCTATTTAGAATAAACTAAAATATGATTCACATGTAAGTATTATAAGATTAATGGAAAAAAATGTGAATTTTCATTTTTATTTGTTTTTAGAAATCGTAATTTGCTTCAGATAATGCTGCAAGTTAAAAATATGAAGTCTGCATAGCATCATCCTATAAAGATGCATATTACAAGTAATTCATAAAATGTAAAACTTGGTATTGTAATTTTGAGTGACCAGGAGCCTGCACGCAGGAAAATAAAGGTGCTGGACAATTATCTAAAAGTTATTATAGAGAAGGGGACTTTTTTAAGGTGAGATGTATTCAAATAGTATATATACTTGTGAGAAATGTTATTTACAAAATTATTAACTGTGTATTTCTTGGTTTTCAACTAAAAATCATATTTAAAGCTCTGTAGGGATCATACCTCCTTAAACAGTAACAACTTGATAAATTCTAATGTTTGTTATGCATATAATGAAAAGCTTTCACCATTGAGTAAAGCTTATTTAGAGTAATTGTCAGGTAATTGATTAACCATTTTACACATATCTTCTATGTATATATCGTTCCAAATGCAAGCAAGTTTCGAATGATTTATGCGTCTAAAAGCATAAACATTAAAGTCAATATTGATAAAATCAAGTTTTTAATGGTCCGAACTCATGTGAAATTGAATGTAAGATTATTTGTATGCTTTAAACTAATCAATTCATTAAAAATTTATTTGGCTTGACAACTATATATGTAGAAGATGTGAGTAGAATTTCAATCAAATTAACTGACAATTACTCAAAATACTTTATGGTAAGTGAATTTGGCTATAGAACAAAAGTCATCGTATGGACTTAAGGGGGTGTAAGACAAATGCGCGTGCTTAAACTTTAATACGTAGTGAAAAATCTTTATTATACACATAGAAAACATAATATAATTTACCAAGTTGTTACTATTTGAAATAAGATTATTGTGCTTATAATAAAATGCTTTTTAAATACAATTTTAAGGTTTACGTGATCCCTTAGTAAAATCATGTATTCAATCAAATCAAATAATTTATTATTAATATACAGGTCACATACACATTAAAATTATAATGAAAAAAATTTATTATAATATGTAAAAAAATTTTATTTAAAAAAGTAAGAACTTGATAAAGTTTAATGTGTCTTTATGTGTATTATACTTATCGACATATTCGTATTTTTTATTATTCTTGTTCAACTTTTTATTTTATTGATCATCAGTCATATGGTGTTTCTAAAAGTATTACAGATTATTAATGAAAACTGAAACTTTAAGGTCCGCGTAACGGTTATTTTTAGGCACGACCGCTCCAAGGGAGAGCCTTATATTGTCGTCATCGCAAAAAGTGTCTGTATGTATGGATGTGTGTATGTATGTATCCACACGCCAAGAAAAGTTACAATAAAAGATTTAGTGAAATGTTTCAGTGGAAGTTTGCTGCTAGGTTGCAAAACCTTCCATAAACTTTCTAAAAGGTTGCGTGAAAAGTTTCCGTGAAAAGATACGGAAAGGTTACTTAAAAGTTACAAGGAAAATTTCAGTAATCAAAATATAAAAGGTTTCTCGAATGGTTCCGACAACATTGCTCAAACGTTTCAACGCAACTCCCGCGAACCATTTGAGAAACCTTACACGAAAGGTGGCTGTAAGATTTTTGGAAAGCTTCGTGAAATCTTACAATACAAGTCAACGGAAGGTTTTGCGAATGGTTCCGACAACAATGCTGAAACCTTTCGACGAATCATGCGCGAACCAATGGAGAAACTTTTCACGAAAGGCAGCTGCAAGATTTCGGAAAGCTTCGTGAAATATTACAATACTAGTCGACAGAAGGTTTCTCGAATGGTTTCGCCAACAATACTGAAACCTTTCGACGAAATATGCGCGAACCATTTGAGAAACCGTTCACGGAAGGTAGCTGCAAGATTTCAAAAATGCTTCGTGAAATGTTAGAAAACCAGTCAACGGAAGGTTTCTCGAATGGTTCCGAAACCATTGCTGAAACCTTTCAACGAAACTTGCGCGTACCATGTAACTAACGTTTCACGAAAGGTGGCTGCAAGATTTCTGAAAAGCTCCGTGAGATGTTACAAAACTAGTCTACAGACTGTTTCTCCAATGGTTCTGACAACATTGTTGAAACCTTTGAACGAAACTTACGCGAACCGTTTGAGAAACCTTTCACGAAGGGTGGCTGCAAGATTTCAAGAAAGCTTCGTGAAATGTTACAAAACCAGTCAACGGAAGGTTTCGCAAATGGTTCCGACAACAATGCTGAAACCTTTCGGCGAATAATGCGCGAAACATTTGAGAAACCTTTCACGAAGGGTGGCTGCAAGATTTGAAAAAAGCTTCGTGAATTGTTAGAAAACCAGTCTACATAAGGTTTCTCGCATGGTTCCGACAACATTGCTGAAACCTTTCAACGAAAGGTAGCTGCAAGATTTCAAAAAAGCTTCGTGAAATGTTAGAAAATCAGCCAACGGAAGGTTTCGCGAATGGTTCCGGCAACATTGCTAAAACCTTTCAAAGAAACTTGCGCGAACCGGTTAAGATACCTTTCACGAAAGGCTGCTGCAAGATTTAAAGAAAGCTTCGTGAAATGTTAGAAAACCAGTCAACGGAAGGTTTAGCGAATGGTTCCGACAACATTGTTGAAACCTTTCAACGAAACCTACGCGAACCATTTGAGAAACCTTACACGAAAGGTGGCTGTAAGATTTTTGGAAAGCTTCGTGAAATCTTACAATACAAGTCAACGGAAGGTTTCGCGAATGGTTCCGACAACAATGCTGAAACCTTTCGACGAATCATGCGCGAACCAATGGAGAAACTTTTCACGAAAGGCAGCTGCAAGATTTCGGAAAGCTTCGTGAAATATTACAATACTAGTCGACAGAAGGTTTCTCGAATGGTTTCGCCAACAATACTGAAACCTTTCGACGAAATATGCGCGAACCATTTGAGAAACCGTTCACGGAAGGTAGCTGCAAGATTTCAAAAATGCTTCGTGAAATGTTAGAAAACCAGTCAACGGAAGGTTTCTCGAATGGTTCCGAAACCATTGCTGAAACCTTTCAACGAAACTTGCGCGTACCATGTAACTAACGTTTCACGAAAGGTGGCTGCAAGATTTCTGAAAAGCTTCGTGAGATGTTACAAAACTAGTCTACAGACTGTTTCTCCAATGGTTCTGACAACATTGTTGAAACCTTTGAACGAAACTTACGCGAACCGTTTGAGAAACCTTTCACGAAGGGTGGCTGCAATATTTAAAGAAAGCTTCGTGAAATGTTAGAAAACCAGTCAACGGAAGGTTTAGCGAATGGTTCCGACAACATTGTTGAAACCTTTCAACGAAACCTACGCGAACCATTTGAGAAACCTTACACGAAAGGTGGCTGTAAGATTTTTGGAAAGCTTCGTGAAATCTTACAATACAAGTCAACGGAAGGTTTCGCGAATGGTTCCGACAACAATGCTGAAACCTTTCGACGAATCATGCGCGAACCAATGGAGAAACTTTTCACGAAAGGCAGCTGCAAGATTTCGGAAAGCTTCGTGAAATATTACAATACTAGTCGACAGAAGGTTTCTCGAATGGTTTCGCCAACAATACTGAAACCTTTCGACGAAATATGCGCGAACCATTTGAGAAACCGTTCACGGAAGGTAGCTGCAAGATTTCAAAAATGCTTCGTGAAATGTTAGAAAACCAGTCAACGGAAGGTTTCTCGAATGGTTCCGAAACCATTGCTGAAACCTTTCAACGAAACTTGCGCGTACCATGTAACTAACGTTTCACGAAAGGTGGCTGCAAGATTTCTGAAAAGCTTCGTGAGATGTTACAAAACTAGTCTACAGACTGTTTCTCCAATGGTTCTGACAACATTGTTGAAACCTTTGAACGAAACTTACGCGAACCGTTTGAGAAACCTTTCACGAAGGGTGGCTGCAATATTTCAAGAAAGCTTCGTGAAATGTTACAAAACCAGTCAACGGAAGGTTTCACGAATGGTTCCGACAACATTGTTGAAACCATTCAACGAAAGGTAGCTGCAAGATTTCAAGAAAGCTTCTTGAAATGTTAGACAACCAGTCAACGGAAAGCTTTGCGAATGGTTCCGACAACATTGTTGAAACCTTTCAACGAAACTTACGCGAACCATTTGAGAAACTTTTCACGAAGGGTGGCTGCATGATTTCAAGAAAGCTTCGTAAAATGTTACAAAACCAGTCAACGGAAGGTTTCACGAATGGTTCCGACAACATTGTTGAAAACTTTCAACGAAACTTACGCGAACCATTTGAGAAACCTTACACGAAAGGTGGCTGCAAGATTTTTGGAAAGCTTCGTGAAATCTTACAATACAAGTCAACGAAAGGTTTCGCGAATGGTTCCGACAACAATGCTGAAACCTTTCGACGAATCATGCGCGAACCAATTGAGAAACCTTTCACGAAAGGCAGCTGCAAGATTTCGGAAAGCTTCGTGAAATATTACAATACTAGTCAACGGAAGGGTTCGCGAATGATTCCGACAACAATGCTGAAAGTTTTCGACGAATCATGCGCGAACCGGTTAAGATATCTTTCACGAAAGGTAGCTGCAAGATTTCAAAAAAACTTCGTGAAGTGTTAGAAATCCAGTCAACGGAAGGTTTTGCGAATGGTTCCGACAACATTATTGAAACCTTTAAACGAAACTTGCGCGAACCATTTTAGAAACCTTTTACGCAAGGTGGTTACACGATTTCTAAAAAGCTTCGTGAAATGTTACAGAACTAGTCGACAGAAGGTTTCTCGAATGGTTTCGCCAACAATACTGAAACCTTTCGACGAAATATGCGCGAACCATTTGAGAAACCGTTCACGAAAGGTAGCTGCTAGATTTCAAAAATGCTTCGTGAAATGTTAGAAATCCAGTCAACGGAAGGTTTCTCGAATGGTTCCGAAACCATTGCTGAAACCTTTCAACGAAACTTGCGCGTACCATGTAACTAACGTTTCACGAAAGGTGGCTACAAGATTTCTGAAAAGCTTCGTGAGATGTTACAAAACTAGTCTACAGACTGTTTCTCCAATGGTTCTGACAACATTGTTGAAACCTTTCAACGAAACTTACGCGAACCGTTTGAGAAACCTTTCACGAAAGGTAGCTGCAAGATTTCAAAAAAGCTTCGTGAAATGTTAGAAAACCAGTCAACGGAAGGTTTCACGAATGGTTCCGACACCATTGCTAAAACCTTTCAAAGAAACTTGCGCGAACCGGTTAAGATACCTTTCAATTAAGGTAGCTGCAAGATTTCAAGAAAGCATCGTGAAATGTTGGAACACCAGTCAACGGCAGGTTTTACGAATGGTTCCGACAACATTGTTGAAACCATTCAACGAAAGGTAGCTGCAAGATTTCAAGAAAGCTTCTTGAAATGTTAGACAACCAGTCAACGGAAGGCTTTGCGAATGGTTCCGACAACATTGTTGAAACCTTTCAACGAAACTTACGCGAACCATTTGAGAAACTTTTCACGAAGGGTGGCTACAAGATTTGAAAAAAGCTTCGTTAAATGTTACAAAACCAGTCAACGGAAGGTTTCACGAATGGTTCCGACAACATTGCTGAAACCTTTCAACCAAACTTACGTAAACCGGTTTAGATAACTTTCACGAATGGTAGCTGCAAGATTTCAAAAAAGCTTCGTGAAATGTTGGAAAACCAGTCTACATAAGGTTTCTTGTATGGTTCCGATAACATTGTTGAAACCTTTCAACGAAAGGTAGCTGCAAGATTTCAAAAAAGCTTCGTGAAATGTTAGATACCAGTCAACGGAAGGTTTCGCGAATGGTTCCGACCACATTATTAAAACCTTTAAACGAAACTTGCGCGAACCATTTTAGAAACCTTTTACGCAAGGTGGTTACACGATTTCTAAAAAGCTTCGCGAAATGTTACAGAACTAGTCGATAGAAGGTTTCTCGAATGATTTCGCCAACAATACTGAAACCTTTCGACGAAATATGCGCGAACCATTTGAGAAACCGTTCACGAAAGGTAGCTGCAAGATTTAAAAAATGCTTCGTGAAATGTTACAAAACCAGACTACAGAAGGTTTCTCGAATGGTTCCGACAACATTGCTGAAACCTTTTAACAAAGCTTGCGCGAACCATGTAATAAATCTTTCAGGATAGGTGGTTGCAAGATTTCTGAAAAGCTTCGTGAAATGTTACAGAACCAGTCTACAGACTGTTTCTCCAATGGATCTGACAAAATTGCTGAAACCTTTCAACAAAACTTACGCGAACCGTTTAAGAAACCCTTTACGAAAAGTAGCTGCAAGATTTCTGAAAAGCTTCGTGAAATCTTACAAATGTGAACCACTTTTTCGAGTCGTCATCGCCAGGTCTGCGCAGCAGATTGCCGAGATCTAGCGAGTCGCACAAAGGATGTTTATTACATTGTAAATATTAAACTTAATCTAAACCTTAAGCTTACACTTGAGCTTAAACCCAGTTAAACTTAATCACAATCCAAACCCCCACTGGGGAGGGGGGGGGGGCGACGACGATATGCAACTTTCAATCCTTATCTACTGTTGAAGACGATGGCGGTGGTGGTTAAAGCATTATTACTGCCACTTTTCCGCCGGGGTTCAACTCCAATTCTCGGATTTTTTTTTATTTATGTTACAAACAAGGTTATAAATACGTAAAAGTAATCCTATTTTTCTAGTCAAATTTGTTTTAAACTTTCAAAGAAATTTTCGCAATTTATGCAAGATACCTACCACGAAAAATTGCTGCAAGATTTCAAAAAAGCTTCGTAAAATCTTATAGAACCAGTTAACGGAAGGTTTCTCCAAAGATTTCGACAACACTGATTCATCCTTTGGACGAAACTTGCGCTAATCTTTCAGGAAACCTTTCACAAAAGATTATCGCAATAATTCGGAAATGCTTCCTGAAATCTTACGGAGACAGTCAATGGTACGTTTCTAGAAACACTACGGCAACATTGCTTTAAGCTTTCAACGAAACTTCCCCGATCCATTCAAGAAACGTTCAACGATAGGTTGCTGCAAGATTTCTGAAATGCTTCGTCAAATCTTACAAAACGAGTCAACGGAAGATTTCTCGAAGGTTTCACGAATGGTCCCGAGAACAATGCTGAAACCTTTCGACGAAACATGCGCAAACCATTTAAGAAACCTTTCTCTCTTATTGGACTCTTCGATGATTTACTGGATTTCTTCAATACAAATTGTATTAACAGTCATCATCGACCTCTAAAGCTGAGTGCTGTGAATACGGTAAGAATTTTTTAAATTTATTTTTAAGCTTTTGTGGTGTTTTATTATATAAATGTTGTTGAAATTGTTGCGCTTATTGTCTACTCTAAACACCTAGCTTTCTACCTATATCGTACTCACGAGTCTGCGAATTATTTCTTGACAGCTAAACGTCCATTTTTGTAAATTATATGTAATATATATATATATATATATATATATATATATATATATATATATATATATATATATATATATATACACACACACGTTGTGTGTGAATGTGTATGTATGTTTCACACACAATCTGCCTGATGTATAGTCACATTCCAGTCAATTTTGCTGTTACTGCGTACTTTATCTATAAAATATTTAATATTTTTTTCAAATTTGTGGCCGAATATCTCCAGTAGTTAGCGGTTAGCCGACTATCCCCAGTAGTTAGTACTTACCGGTGCCTTATATTTCTACAAAGATCTCTCCTTGGAATAGAAGCTCTGCTGTAAGTACTCATACGGCACGTAATGTTTCTAAAAGCTTTGGGTAATATTTCACTTGAAACATTACACCTTTCAGAAATATTTATACAATGTTTCATGGACCTTCCTGTAATATTTCAGAAACATTAAATGCACCGCTAAGATGTCAAATGTAATATTTTAGATAGATTATAGAAACATTACTGTGACATTTCTGTAATCTTTCTGTAATTTTTAAATATTCTGATTACATTAATGTAATAATACCGAAACGTATCAGCAACATATCAGGTATGTTACTGTAATGTTATCGAAAGCTTTCAGTAACATTTTAGTAATGTTACTGTAACATCACTGAAAGGTTTTAAGTAATGTTACTGTAACATTACTGAAAGGTTTCAATAACACCTCAGTAATATTGCTTTACAATCCTGTTAAAAATATGATATTAAAATCGATAAAAAAATGCATCTTTCCTTTGGTGCTAATCTTAATTTTTAATCTTGATTATCGTTCAACTTATTAAATATTTAATCAGTTTTAATCCAATCTACTCATTTATTGACATTTATTGGCATAGTGCGTTTCTTACACATAAGAATTATACACGTAATTATTGTGCACAATATAGCATTGGTCAAGTATATCTATATATAATTTGACCAATGCTAAATTGTGCAGAATAATAAAGTGTATAATTCTTATGTGTAAGAAACGCGCTATGCCCATTTATTTATGAAATTCTACGAAAATTTTAGAATTTAAAATTTTTATATATTAATTATATACCTAGGTATTTATTAATCTGAAACAAATATTTTGCTTAAAATTATTTAATAGATGTGTCTAAAAGAATAAATCAATCAGAAAATGTTGACAGAGCTGGGAATCGATCCGAAGACCTCTGCGTGAAACTCCAACGCTCTAACCGTTCCGCTACAGAAGAACTTTGAAATCGATAAAAAAATCTGACTTATAATCTACAATTACTGGTGATGAAAATATTTTTACATTTTGTAAAAATAAACATCCACAAAGATGGTTAACAATTACATTTTCCTAAAATCGATAAAATATTTTTACATTAGAATTCAAAGTAGAGTGCCGGTAAAACAGAGTTCTTTACTATATATTTTTTTTTTATTAATTTAAGCTTTATTAACCTCATACGAGGTTTTCTAGCATTACATAGATTAGATATACAGTCTGATTACAAAGTATAGCGTGTTTATGTATAACATTATAAGTTTAACTTACAGTTACAAAAGAATTTGTGCAGAGTTTTGTATACAGAAGGTCGCGTATCAACAAGTATAGATGAGCTCTTATTAGGTAGGTAGATATGTAATTTACTGAGGTCGCTTACAAGGTTTTGTCGTTGTGTTTCATAAAGTGGGCATTGCCAAAGTATGTGATCGAGGTCTTGTATGTTTGTATTGCATGTACAGTTAGGATCACTAATTATAATATTTCCATATTTGATCTGTTTTAACTAATACGTATCTTATCTTATTTATTCCTATAGGTTTCTTTAATGTGGATTGCAACAATATAGAATAGTTTAGAAACCGATTTATTCTGATATAATATAAATTTAATATTTGTAACGGAATTGAGTATATTAATCCATATTAAATTTTTAATAAACTTAAAAAACGATATGTAATATGTACCCATTCAAACTTATTGAAAAATATGTAAATGGGATTGCATCAGCTATTTTATAATTAAATATTTTTATATATTTTATTTTTTCTGATACATTCCTATTAATTTGAAAGAAAATTGTTTTCTTATTCAATCCTATTCATTTTGAATAGGACAGTTTTTTCCAAATCGGAAATTTTATTCATTCCTATTACATTCAAATAGGAATTTAATAGGATTTAATACATTATTCTCGGCAGGGTTGTCAAGGCCAGACGAGGTTTTATTCGGAAGCGATTTAAGTATTAAGGAAGTGTTGTACACTGAGGAGAAGTCTATGCTATTATTTATAGGTTTGGGGTTACGTGCGTCATTGTTATCGTTAAAGGAGGTGATAGTGCAGTGTTTCTGTCGGCGTGTCTTGTATTCGGTGATTATTTGGTTCGCACGTGCATCGACTTTATTTTTCAGTTCAGTACCGCTGTTAGAGTACCGCGGGGAATTGATTTTTTCGTAATAATTCCCGATTACGTTTAGGATATCATTAGGCGAATGGATTTGGAATTTATTATCGCGGATTGGTAAATCAGCTATGTTAGTATCTAAGTTTTATACTAGATTAGCCTCACTTATATTTACAGAGATATTTTCACTTTTTAGTTGTCCTTTGGGCCTAAAGAAACGATTAATTTTAGGAAAAAAGGTATCTGAAATTTTATGGTCAATGGATTTGACTAGTGAGTCCCAATACTTAACATGCGTGAAACTCCAACGCTCTAACCGTTCCGCTACAGAAGAACTTTGAAATCGATAAAATAATCTGACTTATAATCTACAATTACTGGTGATGAAAATATTTTTACATTTTGTACATTTTTACATCCACAAAGATGGCTAACAATTACATTTTCCTAAAATCGATAAAATATTTTTACATTAGAATTCAAAGTAGAGTGCCGGTAAAACAGAGTTCTTTACTATATTTAGCTGATCATTTTTCTATTACTCGTGAAACCTTTCTGAAACATTTCTGACATATAACACTTGCAACATTACGTAGGGAATGTTGCGGAAACATTTTACGTGCAATGGAATTGAAATGTTATAACTGGTACGTCAGGGAAATATTTCTGAAACCTTGCTATCGTAACATCCCATGTGGGATATCACAGAAATGTTAGTGGTGAAAGCTCATTTTTCTTTTATTCATGAAACCTTTCTGAAATGTTTCTGATATGTAAAACATGCAATATTTTATTGGTACTTTTTCAGAAACATTTCACGCACGATGGGATGGAAACGTTACAACAGATTCGCCAGGAAAATATTTCTGAAACCTTGCAAACGTATGATCTCATGTGAGATATTACAGAAATGTTCGGGATGAAAGCTCATTTTTTTATTATTTAGGAAACCTTTTTGAAATATTTCTGACATATAACACTTGCAACATTACGTAAGGAATGTTGCGGAAACATTTTACGTGCAATTGAATTGAAACGTTATAACTGGTACGTCTTCCATTAACCAGGCTTGCCGCGGCAAAATCGCGGCAATAGTTTCTGTGCAATGTTTGTTAGCAATTTGCTTCCAACTTACGCTCAAGAAATTACGAATATCAAGGATTGATGTCAATGTGTCGTAAAATTGACTGCACATGCTAGCCACCAAATTCCTGCCATATACGGACGTAGATTTACTTACATTTGATGTGTAACTGTTGCTGCAAGTTTTGTATATCAATTTGCTTTCAACTTGTTTTCAATATTATTAATATATTATATTATTTTATTTTCAATATTATTCTCGTAATATTCAATAACATTACTCATATATGCGACAGTGCAAGAGAGAAAGGGAAGAAATTAATAACAACATATTGATGGAAATTTGTGTAACACAAAAATCGAGAAATGTGACGACAATATGATGTCAATGTATGCCTATGATACGCCTGCACATTATGAGCAATAGTTGCTGTAATGTTGCCTTCAACTTGCCCTTATAATTTACTTCAATACTTGATACAAAATTTCCAGCATATACGGACGCAGTTTTACGTCATAACGTGTATGTCAAATTGCTAACAATTTGCAATACATCTGGCTAATGGGGTCAGGGAAATATTTCTGAAACCTAGCTATCGTAACTTCCCATGTGGTATGTCACAGAAATGTTAGTGGTGAAAGCTCATTTTTCTATTATTCATGAAACCTTTCTGGAATATTACTGATATCTAATACATGCAATATTTCATTGGTAATTTTTCAGAAACATTTCACGTACAACGGGATGGAAACGTGCTAACAGATACGTCAGGGAAAAATTTCTGAAACCTTGCAAACGTAAGATCTCATGTGAGATATTACAGAAATGTTAGGGATGAAATCTCATTTTTCTATTACTCGTGAAACCTTTCTGAAACATTTCTGTCATATAACACCTCCAACATTACATCTGAAATGTTGCGGAAACACTTTGCGTGCAACATGATTGATACATAACAATTAGTATATTTCTGTAACTTTACTGTAATGTTTCTATGGATGAAATTCTTATGAAATCTTTTTGAATGGTTTCTGAAAGATATCAGTTGAAACAATTCGATTGAACGATACCTGAAACATTACTTAAACTTTACCAATGAGCGCATACCTTTCGATAACATTACGTGCCGTGTGGGTAAACTAATATACTTTTACGGCCTTGAGTTTTTTAAATTGTTATACTTCCACACTTTATCAAATTAGTTATACTTCCAATTTTCTCTCTTAAATCTTGCTCTATGATATCTGCTAACGTTTATTCTCCTCCATGGTATTCAGAAAGTTTTCTTAGTCGTTTCTTCCTATTTATATTTCATATTGCTTTTATATGTTTCATTGAATGTCTTATTGTATGTGTATAAATTTCAAAGTTGTAATGTTTCATTTTATTTTCAGCTTCCAGCTATAGAAGTAGTTATATATAATAGTATATACAGTATCAGTTGTAAATATATAGTAGTACAGACAATTGGAATACATATAGTCCAGTATATACCCAACAAGCACACTTTTTTGAAAAAGAATTCTTTCACCCTCCTGCGCGGAAGTTTATTTTCGTGTATATGGACTAGATCGAATGTAAGTCTGCAACAATATTTTCTGCAAATTCGTAACATTTTCTAAATAATAGCTATACTATTTAGCTTCAATTTGAGAGGTTGTAGATGTCCCAACAAAGTAAAGATTTAAATTTGTGATACAAAATGTATACAAAAATGACGTGCGGTTTGGACGAGTATACTCGGCTCTCTGCGCAGGGGGGTTAAGAGTTAACGAATGTCCGCAAAATTTGAATACTTAAAATATTCAATAAGAGTTAAAAAAGTATTCTTTTTGAATAAATTTATCTTTTTAATAAAGGTATTCAGTATTTTAAAAGTATTGAGTATGCGTATTATAAGTAATTTAAAAGTATTTAAAAAGTATTCTTTTTATAAAATAAGTTTTTGTTTCTTATTAATAGAAGAATTAAAAAAGTATTCTTTTAAAACATTTATGTATTTTAAAGAAAATACTGTTAACATTTTATGTTTATAATATGTAATTGTAAAGTATACAAAAAGTATTCTTTTGTGGAAATAATTTTTGTTGCTTAGGAATAGAAGAATTAAAAAAGTAGTCTTTTTAAACATTTATGAATTTTTTAAGAAAGTGCTATTAACATTTTATGTTTATAATATGTAATATTAAAGTTTACAAAAAGTATTCTTTTGTGAAAATAATTTTTGCAATTATATAGCAATACTAAAAAAAAATTTTAAAGCATTCATAAGTATCGCAAGAAGGCGGGAGGAGAGAAATCTCCTCCTGAGCCTGGTAATAATTATTATACGTGTCACCCAAGAACAAAAAATGCAGCGGTAGTATGTATTATATGCGATAGTGTTTATCACCAAAGTTGTTTTGAGCAATCAAAAAAATACAAGTATGTGAGTGAAAGGATTATTATATGTCCTGAACATAAACATGACGACATAACCTCAAAAATTGATGAAGAAACACTGAGTACACCAGCAAAATTACTAATAGCACAAATAAAACTGAGAGATTCTGAAGACATAAGAAGTGAAATATTAGCTGATCTGACAAATAAAACACAAGAAATTCTAAATGCTTCAGTCTTTGAAAATCAGAGTGAATTTTAATTAATGAAATCTGATAATATTCTACTAAAACAGTTGGTTTGTGAATTAAAGGAAAAAAATTAACTGTTAAGAGACAAAATACAAGGAAGCCAAGACAATAGTCAAGTTAAGAATATTTCATACTCAGAAATGATTAGTTACCATAAACCACAACAAAAAAGAGTACCAAGAATCTTGGTGAAAAAAACAAACAGTACAAATAAAGACAGAAATTTTGACATTAAAAAAGTGTAACTGATTGTTTGACTAAACAAAAAAATAAACAAACTAGACACATTAATACAAGGAAGAAGAATGAAATAATCATTAGCTGTTGTAACAATGACATGTTAAATTGACTGAAAATTTATTAAAAATAGAATTGAGTGGTAAATGTGATATAAAAACTGAGGAACTTATTAACCCGAAAATAACAATTGTGGGAATAGATAATTACACTGATATGACTGAAGAAGAAATAGAAAATGACATAAACACTAGAAATTTTAGCAATTTCTCAACAAGAGGTCTAGTTTTATACATATATAAGAACAGCGTAAACAATCTAACTACTGTACTAATGGAAATACCATCTGAAATTTATAAACATATCAGAGAAAACAAAAACAGAATTTTCGTAGGTTTCCAAAATTGTAAAGTTTACGATTTGATCAATATCAGGCCATGTGATAAATAAGGCAGGCTTGGTCACAGTAAAACGAATTGTGAAAATGAGATAGCGTGCCTTAAATGCTCAGGAAAGCACAAAACAAATGAATGTCGAAGTGTAAGTAATAAATGTTTGAATTGTGATTTTAGCAATAATAAACATAAAACCAATTATGACACAAACCATCATGCCTCTAATATGAATTCATGTGTAATCTTGAGCAATAGAATAAAAAAATATATAGACTCTGTTGACTACCCTATGAAACCTACCTTACCATCGTGGGATGCAACAATGCCTCATAAGTGGAATACAACCAGTCAGTTACAAATACAGTTATCAGCATCTACTAGCACATTAAACCACCAACAAGATTGTATACAACAGCAAACAAGTGAAGGAATCATCACATCAAATTCGAAACAGCAAGAACAACATGGACAACAACAAAAATTACAATTTCTACAAACTGCGCAAAATCAATCTAATAAATCTAAGGGAAAAAAGGTACTAAATAAAAATGGGTTATTTAGAATTTTCTGAATTAATAGAAAATGACACAGTCCAAAAAGAAAAAACATGCGGCAATATAAATGTTCTAAATAAAGCTTTAAATAATAAAAATTATATAATTCTACTTGTTAATATAAGAAGTATGAATGCAAATTTTGATAAATTAAAAATATTATTTAAAAGTTTAATTAACAAACCAGTTATAGTTATATGCACTGAAGCATTTATACAATTAAACTATAAATTATATGAACTAGACGGGTATGAGAGTTTCTATAATGAAAGTAAAGTAAATCAAAATGATGGTGTAATTGTTTTTGTTAATAGAGATATTGTACACAAAACTTATGTTGTTGAATCTGGAAGGATTAGAATTATTAATACTCATATTACACTAAATAATGAAAGTAGTATGGAAATTTCTGCTGTATATAGATCTCATGATATACATAAAACTGAGTTCATTCTTGATTTAAATAAATTCTTAAAGAAAAAGAAAAATACCAAAAATCATTTAGTGATAGGAGACTTTAATATAGATTTACATAAGTCAGATAGTATGTGTCAAGAATTTCTTTGTAATTTCTTAGACAAAGGTTACATTCCTGGTATTGTAGGTATTACAAGGCCCTCTATTGGCAATTGTAAAGGATCATGTATCGACAACATTTTCATTAAAACAAACGGTTTAAGTACAAAAACATATACACTAAAGCATTCCATAACAGATCACTACCCTCTATTTATTGCCATAAATAAGCTTAAAAATATAAATAAGGAACCGACAGTAGTATTAGATTATAAAAAATTAAGAAATATTGCTGAGACAAGAGACTGGAGAGCAATTATGTCAATACATGGTCCTAATATAGCTACTGACAAAGTAATTAATGAAATTAAACAATGTATAGAATTAGTTAAAGTAAAAAAAAAAAGAGAAGAAGAAAAACAGAAAAAATTGGATTACAAATGGTATTATTAAATCTTGTGAGACAAAAGAATTTACGTACAATTTATGGCAAATGGACTACAATAATGATCAACTAAGATCACAATATAAAAATTATGCCAAAGTGTTAGATAAAGTTATTATGGATGCAAAAATTAAATATGAAAAAAGTCTCATCCAAAATAATTCCAACAATCCCAAAAGACTATGGGAAATTATTAACACGAAATGTGGCAAAATAAAAAAAAAACAAATGATACTATAAATTACATTAAAACTGGTACTGATAAAATAACTGATAAAGTTGAAATAGCTAAAACTATGAATAAATATTTTTGTGAAATAGGCCAAAAACTTAGTGAAAAGATTGATAAACCAATTGAAACTGATCTAGAACTACCAAACATGAATGAAAATTCTATTTTTATTAAACCAACAATTTCAGATGAAATAACTAGCATAATTAATACCCTAAAATTAAAAAATGGCGGTGTAGACAAAATAAATGCTAAAACTCTGAAAATAATCAGTAAATATATAGCGGAACCACTAACGTATGTATTTAATAC
Source organism: Gastracanthus pulcherrimus (assembly GCA_949152435.1). Lineage (NCBI taxonomy): Eukaryota > Metazoa > Arthropoda > Insecta > Hymenoptera > Pteromalidae > Gastracanthus > Gastracanthus pulcherrimus. Next base: position 68,452,771 of record OX424576.1, read on the forward strand.
GTGTATTGAAAAAGCTGTTTGGCCTGATGCACTAAAAAAAGCTGAAATTGTACCTATATATAAAACTGGTGAGAAACATAATGTCTCTAACTATAGACCTATCTCATTAATATCTAATATTGCTAAAATTTTTGAGAGGATTTTATACAACAGGATTTTTGATTTCATAAAAGAAAATAACATAATATCTGAACATCAATTTGGTTTTATGAAAAAAATAGGTGCTAAGGATGCTTTAAATTACATAACAAATATTGTATACAGTAACCTGGATCACAGTAAACCAACAATTGTAACATTTCTGGATTTGGCGAGAGCTTTTGATACTGTTGACCACCAAATATTACTAGATAAACTCTAGATAAACTCTATTGTATAGGAATACGGGGACAGGCGCTGGATTTACTTTCAATTTATCTTAATAATAGATATCAAACAGTAAAAATAAATGACAAAGAAAGTGATAGCATGTTAATAAGAACAGGTGTTCCGCAAGGTACCATCCTAGGACCATTACTTTTTATAATATACATTAACGATATCTTGAAAGAATTTCCAGCAGAAGCAATTCTGTCGTATGCAGATGACACTGCAATTATAGCTACTGGAGATACCTGGAGCGAAGCTCAAAGAATCATGAACAAGTACCTGATAATAGTTGATAAGTGGTTAGCCTTAAACAAACTGTCGTTAAATGTTGAGAAAACTGTATATATGACTTTTGGAAATTATGCTGATAGTGTACCAAAGCAAATAGATGTTAAAATAAAGGATAGAAAAATAAACAGAGTCGAGAGCTGTAAATACTTAGGAGTCATCTTCGAATATAATTTGAAGTGGGATAGGCATATACAATATATCATTAATAGAACAAAATATCTTGTTTATATTTTTTATAAACTTTCTAAATCAATGCCAACAGTAACATTGAGAATGGTATACTATGCTTTTTTTCATAGTATAATAAATTATGGAATTATAGCTTGGGGAGGGGTGTACCAAAATACTCTAATTTTATTGCAAAATCTACAGAATAAAATTCTGAAAATAGTGAATAAGAATACTTTTGTAATACTCCACACGGCACGTAATGTTCCCGATAGGTATGCGCTCATTGGTAATGCTTCAGTAATGTTTCAGGTATCGTTCAATCGAATTGTTTCAACTGATATCTTTCAAAAACCTTCCAAAAAGGTTTCATATGAATTTCATCCATAGAAACATTGCATTAACGTTACAGAAATATACTAATTGTTATGTATTAATCATGTTGCACGCAAAATGTTTCCGCAACATTTCCAATGTAATGTTGGAGTTGTTATATGTCAGAAATGTTTCACAAAGGTTTCACGAGTGATAGAAAAATGAGCTTTTATCCCTAACATTTCTGTAACATCTCACATGAGATTTTACTCGTATGTTTGCAAGGTTTCAGAAATGTTTCTCTGACGTATCTGTTATAACGTTTCCATCCCGTAGTACGTGAAATGTTTCTGAAAAATTACCGATAAAATATTGCATGTGTTAGATATCAGAAATATTTCAGAAAGGTTTCATGAATAATAGAAAAATGAGCTTTTACCACTAACATTTCTGTGATATACCACATGGGCGGTTACAATAGCAAGGTTTCAGAAATATTTTCCTGCAAATTGCTAACAAACATTGCACAGCAACTATTGCCGCGATTTTGCCGCGGCAAGCCTGGTTAACGGAAGACGTACCAGTTATAACGTTTCAATTCAATTGCACGTAAAATGTTTCCGCAACATTCCTTACGTAATGTTGCAAGTGTTATATGTCAGAAATATTTCAAAAAGGTTTCCTAAATAATAAAAAAATGAGCTTTCATCCCGAACATTTCTGTAATATCTCACATGAGATCATACGTTTGCAAGGTTTCAGAAATATTTTCCTGGCGAATCTGTTGTAACGTTTCCATCCCATCGTGCGTGAAATGTTTCTGAAAAAGTACCAATAAAATATTGCATGTTTTACATATCAGAAACATTTCAGAAAGGTTTCATGAATAAAAGAAAAATGAGCTTTCACCACTAACATTTCTGTGATATCCCACATGGGATGTTACGATAGCAAGGTTTCAGAAATATTTCCCTGACGTACCAGTTATAACATTTCAATTCCATTGCACGTAAAATGTTTCCGCAACATTCCCTACGTAATGTTGCAAGTGTTATATGTCAGAAATGTTTCAGAAAGGTTTCACGAGTAATAGAAAAATGATCAGCTAAATATAGTAAAGAACTCTATTTTACCGGCACTCTACTTTGAATTCTAATGTAAAAATATTTTATCGATTTTAGGAAAATGTAATTGTTAGCCATCTTTGTGGATGTTTATTTTTACAAAATGTAAAAATATTTTCATCACCAGTAATTGTAGATTATAAGTCAGATTATTTTATCGATTTCGAAGTTCTTCTGTAGCGGAACGGTTAGAGCGTTGGAGTTTCACGCATGTTAAGTATTGGGACTCACTAGTCAAATCCATTGACCATAAAATTTCAGATACCTTTTTTCCTAAAATTAATCGTTTCTTTAGGCCCAAAGGACAACTAAAAAGTGAAAATATCTCTGTAAATATAAGTGAGGCTAATCTAGTATAAAACTTAGATACTAACATAGCTGATTTACCAATCCGCGATAATAAATTCCAAATCCATTCGCCTAATGATATCCTAAACGTAATCGGGAATTATTACGAAAAAATCAATTCCCCGCGGTACTCTAACAGCGGTACTGAACTGAAAAATAAAGTCGATGCACGTGCGAACCAAATAATCACCGAATACAAGACACGCCGACAGAAACACTGCACTATCACCTCCTTTAACGATAACAATGACGCACGTAACCCCAAACCTATAAATAATAGCATAGACTTCTCCTCAGTGTACAACACTTCCTCAATACTTAAATCGCTTCCGAATAAAACCTCGTCTGGCCTTGACAACCCTGCCGAGAATAATGTATTAAATCCTATTAAATTCCTATTTGAATGTAATAGGAATGAATAAAATTTCCGATTTGGAAAAAACTGTCCTATTCAAAATGAATAGGATTGAATAAGAAAACAATTTTCTTTCAAATTAATAGGAATGTATCAGAAAAAATAAAATATATAAAAATATTTAATTATAAAATAGCTGATGCAATCCCATTTACATATTTTTCAATAAGTTTGAATGGGTACATATTACATATCGTTTTTTAAGTTTATTAAAAATTTAATATGGATTAATATACTCAATTCCGTTACAAATATTAAATTTATATTATATCAGAATAAATCGGTTTCTAAACTATTCTATATTGTTGCAATCCACATTAAAGAAACCTATAGGAATAAATAAGATAAGATACGTATTAGTTAAAACAGATCAAATATGGAAATATTATAATTAGTGATCCTAACTGTACATGCAATACAAACATACAAGACCTCGATCACATACTTTGGCAATGCCCACTTTATGAAACACAACGACAAAACCTTGTAAGCGACCTCAGTAAATTACATATCTACCTACCTAATAAGAGCTCATCTATACTTGTTGATACGCGACCTTCTGTATACAAAACTCTGCACAAATTCTTTTGTAACTGTAAGTTAAACTTATAATGTTATACATAAACACGCTATACTTTGTAATCAGACTGTATATCTAATCTATGTAATGCTAGAAAACCTCGTATGAGGTTAATAAAGCTTAAATTAATAAAAAAAAAATATATAGTAAAGAACTCTGTTTTACCGGCACTCTACTTTGAATTCTAATGTAAAAATATTTTATCGATTTTAGGAAAATGTAATTGTTAACCATCTTTGTGGATGTTTATTTTTACAAAATGTAAAAATATTTTCATCACCAGTAATTGTAGATTATAAGTCAGATTTTTTTATCGATTTCAAAGTTCTTCTGTAGCGGAACGGTTAGAGCGTTGGAGTTTCACGCAGCGGTCTTCGGATCGATTCCCAGCTCTGTCAACATTTTCTGATTGATTTATTCTTTTAGACACATCTATTAAATAATTTTAAGCAAAATATTTGTTTCAGATTAATAAATACCTAGGTATATAATTAATATATAAAAATTTTAAATTCTAAAATTTTCGTAGAATTTCATAAATAAATGGGCATAGCGCGTTTCTTACACATAAGAATTATACACTTTATTATTCTACACAATTTAGCATTGGTCAAATTATATATAGATATACTTGACCAATGCTATATTGTGCACAATAATTACGTGTATAATTCTTATGTGTAAGAAACGCACTATGCCAATAAATGTCAATAAATGAGTAGATTGGATTAAAACTGATTAAATATTTAATAAGTTGAACGATAATCAAGATTAAAAATTAAGATTAGCACCAAAGGAAAGATGCATTTTTTTATCGATTTTAATATCATATTTTTAACAGGATTGTAAAGCAATATTACTGAGGTGTTATTGAAACCTTTCAGTAATGTTACAGTAACATTACTTAAAACCTTTCAGTGATGTTACAGTAACATTACTAAAATGTTACTGAAAGCTTTCGATAACATTACAGTAACATACCTGATATGTTGCTGATACGTTTCGGTATTATTACATTAATGTAATCAGAATATTTAAAAATTACAGAAAGATTACAGAAATGTCACAGTAATGTTTCTATAATCTATCTAAAATATTACATTTGACATCTTAGCGGTGCATTTAATGTTTCTGAAATATTACAGGAAGGTCCATGAAACATTGTATAAATATTTCTGAAAGGTGTAATGTTTCAAGTGAAATATTACCCAAAGCTTTTAGAAACATTACGTGCCGTATGAGTACTTACAGCAGAGCTTCTATTCCAAGGAGAGATCTTTGTAGAAATATAAGGCACCGGTAAGTACTAACTACTGGGGATAGTCGGCTAACCGCTAACTACTGGAGATATTCGGCCACAAATTTGAAAAAAATATTAAATATTTTATAGATAAAGTACGCAGTAACAGCAAAATTGACTGGAATGTGACTATACATCAGGCAGATTGTGTGTGAAACATACATACACATTCACACACAACGTGTGTGTGTATATATATATAGGACAACTAAAAAGTGAAAATATCTCTGTAAATATAAGTGAGGCTAATCTAGTATAAAACTTAGATACTAACATAGCTGATTTACCAATCCGCGATAATAAATTCCAAATCCATTCGCCTAATGATATCCTAAACGTAATCGGGAATTATTACGAAAAAATCAATTCCCCGCGGTACTCTAACAGCGGTACTGAACTGAAAAATAAAGTCGATGCACGTGCGAACCAAATAATCACCGAATACAAGACACGCCGACAGAAACACTGCACTATCACCTCCTTTAACGATAACAATGACGCACGTAACCCCAAACCTATAAATAATAGCATAGACTTCTCCTCAGTGTACAACACTTCCTTAATACTTAAATCGCTTCCGAATAAAACCTCGTCTGGCCTTGACAACCCTGCCGAGAATAATGTATTAAATCCTATTAAATTCCTATTTGAATGTAATAGGAATGAATAAAATTTCCGATTTGGAAAAAACTGTCCTATTCAAAATGAATAGGATTGAATAAGAAAACAATTTTCTTTCAAATTAATAGGAATGTATCAGAAAAAATAAAATATATAAAAATATTTAATTATAAAATAGCTGATGCAATCCCATTTACATATTTTTCAATAAGTTTGAATGGGTACATATTACATATCGTTTTTTAAGTTTATTAAAAATTTAATATGGATTAATATACTCAATTCCGTTACAAATATTAAATTTATATTATATCAGAATAAATCGGTTTCTAAACTATTCTATATTGTTGCAATCCACATTAAAGAAACCTATAGGAATAAATAAGATAAGATACGTATTAGTTAAAACAGATCAAATATGGAAATATTATAATTAATTTTTCTGAACCGTATTGTTCCAATAAGAATTAATTTGATAATTGCAAATAGTAAAAGTCACATTTTATGTCTATTTAAAACCGTAATAGGATTGAATACGATTTTCTCGTCCGAACTTCTCTGTATGAAACCGATTCAATTTGTAGCTATATTTAAATAGAAATAAATAATAGATCATCATATTTGAGATAAACTTAATTAATAATAAGAATGTATAGAAATAAGACGTATTTTGATAAAACGTTAGCTTATAGGATTAAACAGTACAATTTCTCAATAGATTAATACTTAAAACATACATAGGATCAAATAGGTGATAGTCCGTATTATGTTACAAACGAGAATTAATAAGGCAGTTTCCTATACAATAAAAAGTTTTTGATTAATAAAAATTAATAAGAGCGTATCTATTTTGACGTAACATCATTTTATAGGATTAAATATTACTATTCCCAAATTCAAATTAGTATCTAACACATATGGGATCAAATAGGCAATAGTTCAATACTGAAGCAGCATGGTGTAAATCGGAACAAATAAGATACTTTTCTATTTAAAACGAGCCTTCAAATAATGTTATACCAAAATCACGTGAAACATCGAGGGAAGTGTAAATGTTCAACATTGATAGCCTAAATGTTACATTTTAATATAATTTTTAATTATTTTAAATACTAATATTATTTTTTTCTACTAATGCAATGTTATTATGAGTGCATATTTTAAGTTCAGTTTACATCTTGCATTCATTTAAAAAAAAGGATTATTTGTTTATGTATAACTTTGAGCAGTACCTACTTCGACAATCAGGTGGGGCTTTTTCACTTGGACATGCGAATTTAGTAAAACTTCTTCAATTAATACAAATTTATAGCAATCATACCTACTCTTATGTGATACTATAATAATATACAGAATTTAATATTACACTTTTAGAATAGTATTTAACACATACGGGATCAAATAGACGATACTTAACATTATATATATTAGGATGTAAACTAGATCTAATAAGATAATTTCCTACACATTAAGAACTCTAGAATTAATAGGAATTTATAGCGCCAATACCTATTTTGATGTGACATCATTTTATAGGATTAAATATTACTATTCCCGAATAAATTAGTATTTAACACATATGAGATCAAATAGGCGATAGTTCAATACCGAAGCAGTTTGGTGTCAATCGGAACTAATAAAATACTTTTCTATTTGAAACGAGCCTTTAAATAAAGTTATATCAAAATCACGCGATATGGAGGGAAGGATAAATGTTCAACATTGATAGCCTTAAATTTACATTTTTAGTATAACATTTAATTGTTTTAACTACTAATATTATTTTTATGTATTAATGCAATGTTTTGTACTGCATATTTTAAGTTCAGTTTACATCTTGCGTTCATTTAAAGAAAAGGGTTATTAGTTTATGTAGAACTTTGAACCGTACCCAGTTCGACCATCAGGTGGGGCATTTTCGCTTGAACATGCGAATGTAGTGTACACATTTTTTAATTAAGGTGATACTAAATCCCCGTGTTATCATCAAATACGGGGAACCAGTTTTTTAATTTATTTTTGAATTTTGAGAAAATATCTCAATGAAAAGTTATTGTTTTTGATTAGAACAACGACATTTCAGAGAGATATTTACTAAAAATTGAAAATTAGATGAAATAAGTGAGTTCTCGTAATTGTTCATGACGGGTGGGTTTATCACCACCTTTACCTTCCAACAGTTTATCAAACTGTTGGATTTCTGACCGTTTTATATTATATTTTCTTCCCTGGTTAAAAAAAACTTATGAAACCGGATAAGACCTGATAAAACCTGTTTAGAATTCCGGACAAGACCAAATTGATCTCGAAATTGACTTTTTGATCTCATCCTGTTTTGTCCGCACTTATCCGGAAATCAACCATTTCGTATTAATTTGGATATGACTATATGAAAGAGGTTTCAAAATCCGGATAAGGTCATATAGGTTTATTTTACAATCCGGTCCTATGTTTTTTTAACCAGGGTTATATTTTTTACGTTTTATTATTTTATAATACATTTTCACACTAAAAACTTCGCTCACTAAACAGACACCCGTAGTGTCAAATATTCCCAAAAATAAAAATTTCTAAGTGTCAATGTTTTTTAAGTAACTTTTATTTCCTATTTTGTAAATGGTGAATTGGTTTATGTATGCCTCGTCACCTATCGGTGAAAAATTAAAGTAAACATATTCTTTTTAAAATAAGGAATTGTAATGAAACGTAAGCAAACGTAATAAAACATAAAAATATGTATAGAAACGTACAAAAATGTCTGAAATCCAACAGTTTAACTTTTTCTTACGTTTTATTACATTTTGTAATTTCCAATTAAGGACGTATTACTTTAAGCATAATTTATTTTGAATTGAATGATTTGAAAATTAAAACTTATTTGTGTGAAATGTGTGAAAAAGTGTGTAAAACTATGAAATTTCGTGAAAAACTGTGAAATTAGGCTTACATTTGGAACAGAATTTTAAAAAATATTATACAATATTTCAGTTTATACATAACTTTCAGTTTTTCAGTTTTTCAAGTTTTCTCACATTTCTTTTCATTACTTTCTCTTACATAAAGGAAATTACAACTGTGAGAAATTGTGATAAAATGTAAGAAACTGTAAAACTGTGAAAAAAGGTGAAAAATTGTGTATCTTCAATTATGATAAAATACGTGTTTTTTATAAGTATGAGAAACTGTGAAAAACTATGAAAAACTGTGAAAAAATGTGCTAATTTGTTTGTAACAAATGTTCCAAAAGTATGTGTATTTTCACAGTTGCCATTTCCACTAGGGTGGCGGGGCAATTTGGTCAATTTTATTTATGTGTATTAAAAGATTGTTTGACATTTTTGGCCAAACATGAAAGATGTAATTTATTCCTAAATATAGTTATGAGTACGTCAGATTCTAACCCCAAAATGCAAGCAATAACAAGAAATAAAAAATAGTTCTTAGAACAAAATAATGTTTTGAACAGTGTTAAAAATGTTATTAAACTAATAAGTTATATTGATGAAGTGTAATAATAAATATTTTTATAATATACAAATTTAGCGATGTGCATTTGAGGAAACTTGTGTGCCCAAAATGCCCCGCCGTACTGCATAAATTTTGCCCCAAACTATACTCAATTTTGAAATATTGATTTTTTTATTTACTGTAAAGTAATTGATATAAAAAAACAAAAATAAAATAAAAGTTAAAGAATTCATCTATGAAATACATTATTTTGTATGCTTGTATGGTTTATTACAATGATTTCTTTCTAGCTAAATTCTAACCAGTATATATATAAAAAAAATTGAATTTCAATTGTAAAATGCCCCACTGCCCAAACTGCCCGCCCTCCCCTACGTGACGTATCCAGCGATTGGACAAGTATTTTGGAAGTATAGCCAATCACAGCTCCGATACAGTGTGTGACGGACTGGCGGCGTACAAAGCACGGCGCGCAACGCATGGAGCGGACTCAAGAGCAATGATATAGACACGGCCTTTTCTTTGTCGGTGATGTTGTCGCAAGACGTCGATTTGCGTAAAGCATAAATTCCCGCCTTTCGTACCAACTCGAAATAAAAGCATCGTGCCTCCTATAAGACATTTCCAGAAATAGAATTTCGTTAGATACGTTTCTTTTTCTCAAGGTAAGCAAAACAAATTCTATACATCGTAAAAAATTACTGAAAATATTTTCTTACAAAATTAAGTTTTTCATCCATCGTATGCACGTTATTTTTATAAATTTATCAACCTTCATTTCATATTAGTATTCATAATAATAGTTTAGTTTCGTTATAAAATTTATTGTAAATATTTTCTCGGTATTCCTGGTATCGTTAAACAAAGAAACAAAGACATCGTGAAGTTTCCCCGTGAAACAAAGAAACAAAGACGTCGTGAAGTTTCCCCGTGAAACAAAGAAACAATGACATCGTGAAGTTTCCCCGTCAAAATTTCAATCGATTGCACGTTTTTCATTATCTTATAAATATTTCTTAAAAATTACTGAAATTATTTGGTTTGATTCAAGCTTTTGATGCACGATTATGTGCATTTTTACATAAGTCTATTCTACAATCTTTGTTTAATGCATGTTTTTGTTCTTCTTTATTATTAGCTTTATCTTACTTTGATGATGCAACTTCCTTAGTAAATTTAGATTAAAATTAATATAGGTGGATATAAATGACAGGTTAATTTTTTTATTTATATGTGCGTCCGTCGTACGTTAAGTTATTCTATTTATTATATCTAGTAAGAAAAATGTTATTGTTACTAACAAAGACGTCATAAAACGTTTTCCGATGAAGATTTCAATTTCATCATGTTTTACTTACTAACTTACATGTCTGATGATGCTTCATAGTCAAGAAAATAATGAAGTAAAATTTTTTCGTAATAAAAATATAATGTTTTTAATTATAAATCGCAAGACGAAATAGGTTAAAAAATGATTGAAAAATGTTCATTTAGATTAGTTTTATGAGGAGAAGTTTTTATAAGTAGAATATAGCATTTAAAAATTATATAATTCATATTATTGAATAATTCTCAGGGTTGAAATGTTTGCATTGGTGCATACCATAAGAAATGGCAAATTTGCCAATAAACAAGAAGTGACGGCAACGTCTAACATTGAAAACTTTGATTGGTCTAAAAACAAAAAAAATATGAAGTATTGGATGAGTGTCAATGAAGAACGTTGCCAAGGAATTGTAATCATTGTCAATGGTAAATATACATAACTGAAAGAATATTTTTTAATTTTATACCCCAGCCATAGCAACACAATTAATTTTAATTTTTATTAGTTTTGAAGTTATGTATTTATTATAGATGTATGGATTTATATTTTAAATAATTTTTTTGTTTCAGATGATGAGCAAACTCTGAAAGACTCAATTGACACTAAACGAGCAAAAGTTCCACCACTCAACCTGTGTGAAACAGCGCCTGACTTAAAGAGAGTTTTTCCAGCAAAAAGGGGTAAACTGATAATTGTAGCTATTTTCAATAATGTATAGTTTAGAATTATGATTAAAAATTCAATATTTATTATTTAAAAAGCTTATGATTATAAAGTTTAATTGTTGTCGTTATTTCAACTTTTGTGCAAGCTAACTAAATTAATTGGGGGGGGGGGGGGGTGTTAAAAATTTCGAATGTGTAAAGTGCCCTAAGTCAGGAATGTAGAAAGTAGAAAGTTTCGACAATGGAAATTCTAAACTATCGAAAGTAAAAATATAGAAAGTTGAAAGTTACAAAAACGAAAATTCAGAAAGTCCAAAGTATCAAAAGTAGAATTGTAGAAAATAAAAATGCAAAAAGTTGAAAGTTACGCAAATGAAAATTTAGAAAATGAATAGTATCGAAAGTGAAAATACAAAGACTCAAAAGTGTCAAAAATGAAAATACAGAAACTTAAAAATGTTGAAAGTATAAATTCATAAAGATAAAAGTGTTGAAAGTATAAATTCAGAAAAATACAAATGTTGAAAGTATAAATTCAGAAATATAAAAGTGTCGATTCAATCACATGCAGAACTATAAAATAATTGAACAAATTTTTGAGATATGAATGTGTTCTTACTTATAATTTTTAAAATTCTATTTTGCAGACTTTGTAACAAATAGAGATTGTTTTTATATGCTCCTCCCAAGCAATTATGTCGTAGTTGACATAGCTGTGGAAAAATGCATAATAAACAATCATTAATGTTTTGAATTGCATAATCATAGATATTTTGGAAAAAATAATAACTAGATATTTTGTTTTTTGTAACCCTGTTCAATGTGTTTGTCCCATTTCATGTTAAAATCATCTTTATAAATCTTTATTAATCTTTATGAATTTATACTTCCAACACTTCTATTTCTCTGAATTTATACTTTCGACACTTTCAACCTTCTATATTTTTACTTTTGAAAGTTTACACTTTCTGAATTTTCATTTTCGAAACTTCCAACTTTCTATATTTTTACTTTCGGCACTTTACACATTCGAAGTTTTTAACACCCCCTGAATAATTGCAGATTGCACTTACAAATAGATTCGCATTAAAGTTTAAAAACTCTCATCTTATACATTCTTTTAATGTTGGGATTGAGCACTTCTTTGCAGATGTCTCAGTTTATACTGTACTTCGTAAATATATCTACTACAAGCTAATTATTCACATCTTCAGTCATTAAAATTATCAGACAGGCTTTTCGTTTTGCATAAAAGTTTTGAATGACAAGTAAAACACAGCTAAAATAACTATGACTTTTCCATAAAATTAGAATCATTAAATTTGTACAACTCTCTTACGTCTAATAGTAGTAATATTATCACAACTTGCTTTTTGGTAGTGCACAAAAATTGTAAATGACAAGAACAATATATACTACTTTAATGATAAAATGCTTAATACTATAGATAGTATTAATTATTCGAGTAGGTTATACTTTTCTATTTACAATTATTGATTAGTAATGAGAGTGCAGAACAATCTAATTTGTATGTAGCCCATTATGATTCTAAAACTTTAATTGTTGTCGTCTTTTCAACTTTTGTGCAAGCAAAAGACGAATAGAGTAATTACATAATTACATATTGCACTAATTGTAAATGACCAGAACAATTAAACTACTTTAATGTTAAAAGACTAGATACAATTTTGATTATTCATTCATAATTCATGAAATCTACGAATAAGTCATTAAATTAGTTAAGAGGATGAAAATTAAAAATACACACCGTGTTAAAGTATGGAATCTTGCAGGTAAAAAGATTAATCATGATCATCTGCTGTTGATGAACATCAGTTGTTAATTATTTGTTGATCAAGTAACTAAGTAACTCAAGTTTTAGTTACAAGTAGATATTTATAAAAAATTTTACCTGTAGTTATTGAAAATGTATCTACTTAATATACCTATTTTTGAGACTTTACATATAAGAGACCATTAAAAAAATTACTGTGTGCATCTCTGCTTTGTATTTGCAAAATTCTTTCAATAAATCACACAACACATAATTCTTCTTACTTTTGGTTTCCTCAAAGTTGCCAATGACAAAAGCAATTAAACTTTCAGTGATAAAAAAGATCAATTACAATTTTGGTTTTGAAACAATTTCAAAAAAATTGAAAGATTTACCTAGTAATAAACTCAAAAGTACAAAGATTAATTGCATGATTTTGCGAGTACAAGTAAATTTATATTAGACTTTGTTTTTGTAGTTTTTGAAAATCTATCTTATATGTTTATTTCTGAGACTTAACACTTAAAAGATAGTTATGGTTTGCATTTTTTTAGTCACTAAACTACTTTAATCATTGTTGTTACCTATAGTTTTGCACAAAATAAGATAAAAATAAATTTTAGAAGCAAATGTGGCTAGCAGAAGCATTACGGCTGCACCACATGACAACTGAACTAATGTGTTTTTTTTTTTTTTTTCTTCTGTTGTCGGGCTAGAGAGGAGTTCCTCTATGCTGCCCACTACCATTCAAGGCTAAAAGTCTTCTCGTTGGATAATTCTTTTCTTTTGATCTATCTTCGGCCCGGGGATTTCGATGTTGATATGCAAAAGCGAGGCTCTCAGTTGATTCTTCAGGCAATGATCCTCAATGAGTCAACTGTGGGCCATTATCCACTACTTTCCTCGAGGCTGAATCATGATATGGAGAGAAACTAGAAAGCCTCGAAAGTTCTATGATCTTTCACTAGAAAGATCTATGTGAATTTTGTGTACTTCAGAGCTAGCTCGGTGAACTACAAACCCTCGTGACGAGTAGATTTGTTTGTGTTTGTGTATCACGGGCCGACCTTGGAGCGACTCAAATGAAAATATAGGCTTATAGCGCCGCTAAGCCGTTATAAAGGTCGATATGTATATAGTACATTCTAAACCAAAATGCTTGAGGATTTCCGATGGAATAACATATGGATAGAATAATTATCTTTTTGCCAAGTCACTATATAAATTCGAGATGTACTTTCAGGCGATATTTTGGCGTATATAGCATGAAAGGATTTATTCACACGATTTTATGGTGTGACTTTAACACTTTGTCTTTATCTCCCGTATAAGATAATTATAAATTATAAATTATAAACTTAAGTTTATAATAAAATTGTTTGTTTCAAATTTGTTCAAATTACACTGTGAGCACACTGGTCTCGCCTAACGGTAGAACTTGCGTTTTTATATGTATCTTGGGTCGACCTCGGAGCAAGTCAACTGTCTATATATATATATATATATATATATATATATATATATATATATATATATATATATATATATATATATATATATATATATATATATATATATATATATATGTTACACTTATATCATAGAATGCTTAAAATTTACACAAAAATAGAATCACATTTATAGAAACTTAAACTTTAAACTAGGATAAAATAAAACTATGGTAATTGTCTTTTATTGTTAAGTTACTACTATAAACACCGGGAATACTTTCTAGCAATAGCTTGGCAATATTGCTTGGAGAGAGTTTATTCACTCGATTTGATGAAGTAACATTGACACTTTGTTCAAAGAACCACACACGATGCTGAGGGTGTGTAGAAGATTTGTCGGAAAGTGCACAGGATGTTTTTGTCCAAAGGACCACACAAGCTGTTGAGTGCGTAGAAAATTCAATATTTAAAAGTCCACAATTCTTTTTATTGAATTTTTCCCTTCTTTTATTTAAACTTCTGAAGGGTAAGAAGATGTTTAAAATAAAATAGTTAAAAGTAATAGGTGAGTTTGAGTTTGAGATGAATTTGAAAAACGTGATTCTGCCCGCTGGTCTCCAAGTATAACTTGAACGAGACTCGCGTGGGCCCGCGCGCACCGTACGTCCGAACACTTCGAGCCCAGCGATCAGAATCCCTGAACTAATGTGTATGTTTTATATTTAATTATGGGTGAGTTCATTTTATGGGTGTGTTCGTTTTACCGAGCGGTGACAGTGGTCACTGGTCAGTTATTTTAGTTATTGCGGTCAATTAATTTATATATTAAAATCCAACGCGAGATATCAAATCGCGGTAGGTATATCGAATTTTCGATTTCTATTTCGATATTTTCATGTGCAAAAAAATTGAATGTTGGAAAGATAACCAAATTGATAAAATTTTTGTTCATTGTACTCGCGTTCCACTCTCTCTATATAATATAATAATGTATATTGTTTTATAGTAATTAAAAATATTATAATTTTTTATTTCAGTGCTGGGAATTAAGAGGAACTATAGCTTCAACAAAAAATTTTAATAAATAAAACTTTACAATTTATTACTAACATATGCAAGTACTTTCTGCAAGTATCTACATTTTTTAATTTACATTTATAATAAAAATGAAAAAATCTTCGAAGAAGAATATATGCATATTTTTTATTTTATTAATTATGTATTAAGATATGTAAAATAGACACTATTTAAATATAATGTAAAAAAATTGATTTTTAATATAAATATGTTCTAAAATAACATTCAGATATTTATTGTAATTATTCGACTTTCGTGTCACATTTAATTAAAAATCGGATATAATTTGACATAATCATATCAAAAACTTTTTAAGAATGCCTGGTAAAATACAATATGATCCTGTTTAATCTTGTATGCCACAAACCAGAAAATCTTGAAAGGATTCAATCCCCTATAGTTTAGTAATCACCTGATTTAGACTCATTTGAATTTAAGGATTTATCCTATTAAACCCCATTTCCTATAAAATAAGGTGAAACTTTATTTGATACAATTAGTAAAGTGTAATAAATGCTACAATTAGTTAGTAATCCTGTTTAATCCTATATGTCATAACCCAACAAATTGTGAAACGATTTAATCCAATATAGTTCAATTAGCAATCTCCTCATTTAGACTAATTTACATTTCGGGATTTGTCCTATTAAACCTCATTTCTTATATAATCAGATAAAACTTTATTTGATCCTATTGATGAATTTCACGAATATCTGTATAAATATAATATGATCCCATTTAATTCTATATACCACGAATCGAAAAATTTTTAAACTATTTATCCCTATACAGATCTATCAGTAATGTTCTGATTTGGACTAATTTGCATTTCAGGGTTTGTCCTATTAAACCTCATTTCTCATAAATTGAGGTCCTATTTTATTTGATCCAATTAGTAAATCGTACGCATTTTTTCTATAAATATAACATGATCCTGTTGAATCCTATATGTTACAAACCGGAAAATCTGAAACGATTCAATCCAATATAGTTCAATTAGCAATCTTCTCATTTGGACTAATTTGCATTTCGGGATTTGTCCTATTAAACCTCATTTCTCATAAATTGAGGTCCTATTTTATTTGATCCAATTAGTAAATCCTACGCATTTTTTCTGTAAATATAACATGATCCTGTTTAATCCTATATGTTACAAACCGGAAAACCTGAAACGATTCAATCCAATATAGTTCAATTAGCAATCTTCTCATTTGGACTAATTTGCATTTCGGGATTTGTCCTATTAAACCTCATTTCTCATAAATTGAGGTCCTATTTTATTTGATCCAATTAGTAAATCGTACGCATTTTTTCTATAAATATAACATGATCCTGTTTAATCCTATATGTTACAAACCGGAAAATCTGAAACGATTCAATCCAATATAGTTCAATTAGCAATCTTCTCATTTGGACTAATTTGCATTTCGGGATTTGTCCTATTAAACCTCATTTCTCATAAATTGAGGTCCTATTTTATTTGATCCAATTAGTAAATCCTACGCATTTTTTCTGTAAATATAACATGATCCTGTTTAATCCTATATGTTACAAACCGGAAAACCTGAAACGATTCAATCCAATATAGTTCAATTAGCAATCTTCTCATTTGGACTAATTTGCATTTCGGGATTTGTCCTATTAAACCTCATTTCTCATAAATTGAGGTCCTATTTTATTTGATCCAATTAGTAAATCCTACGCATTTTTTCTGTAAATATAACATGATCCTGTTTAATCCTATATGTTACAAACCGGAAAACCTGAAACGATTCAATCCAATATAGTTCAATTAGCAATCTTCTCATTTGGACTAATTTGCATTTCAGGATTTGTCCTATTAAACCTCACTTCTCATAAATTGAGGTCCTATTTTATTTGATCCAATTAGTAAATCATACGAATTTTTTCTATAAATATAACATGATCCTGTTTAATCGTATATGTTACAAACCAGAAAATCTGAAACGATTCAATCCAATATAGTTCAATTAGCAATCTTCTCATTTGGACTAATTTGCATTTCGGGATTTGTCCTATTAAACCTCATTTCTCATAAATTGAGGTCCTATTTTATTTGATCCAATTAGTAAATCGTACGCATTTTTTCTATAAATATAACATGATCCTGTTGAATCCTATATGTTACAAACCGGAAAATCTGAAACGATTCAATCCAATATAGTTCAATTAGCAATCTTCTCATTTGGACTAATTTGCATTTCGGGATTTGTCCTATTAAACCTCATTTCTCATAAATTGAGGTCCTATTTTATTTGATCCAATTAGTAAATCCTACGCATTTTTTCTGTAAATATAACATGATCCTGTTTAATCCTATATGTTACAAACCGGAAAACCTGAAACGATTCAATCCAATATAGTTCAATTAGCAATCTTCTCATTTGGACTAATTTGCATTTCGGGATTTGTCCTATTAAACCTCATTTCTCATAAATTGAGGTCCTATTTTATTTGATCCAATTAGTAAATCGTACGCATTTTTTCTATAAATATAACATGATCCTGTTTAATCCTATATGTTACAAACCGGAAAATCTGAAACGATTCAATCCAATATAGTTCAATTAGCAATCTTCTCATTTGGACTAATTTGCATTTCGGGATTTGTCCTATTAAACCTCATTTCTCATAAATTGAGGTCCTATTTTATTTGATCCAATTAGTAAATCCTACGCATTTTTTCTGTAAATATAACATGATCCTGTTTAATCCTATATGTTAGAAACCGGAAAACCTGAAACGATTCAATCCAATATAGTTCAATTAGCAATCTTCTCATTTGGACTAATTTGCATTTCGGGATTTGTCCTATTAAACCTCATTTCTCATAAATTGAGGTCCTATTTTATTTGATCCAATTAGTAAATCCTACGCATTTTTTCTGTAAATATAACATGATCCTGTTTAATCCTATATGTTACAAACCGGAAAACCTGAAACGATTCAATCCAATATAGTTCAATTAGCAATCTTCTCATTTGGACTAATTTGCATTTCAGGATTTGTCCTATTAAACCTCATTTCTCATAAATTGAGGTCCTATTTTATTTGATCCAATTAGTAAATCATACGAATTTTTTCTATAAATATAACATGATCCTGTTTAATCGTATATGTTACAAACCAGAAAATCTGAAACGATTCAATCCAATATAGTTCAATTAGCAATCTTCTCATTTGGACTAATTTACATTTCGGGGTTTGTCCTATTAAACCTCATTTCTTATATAATCAGATAAAACTTTATTTGTGCCTATTGATTAATTGTTCACAATTTCTTTATTGTAATTATTAATTTCTTTATTGTAATTATTCGACTTTCGTGTCACATTTAATTAAAAATCGGATATAATTTGACATAATCATATCAAAAACTTTTTAAGAATGCCTGGTAAAATACAATATGATCCTGTTTAATCTTGTATGCCACAAACCAGAAAATCTTGAAAGGATTCAATCCCCTATAGTTTAGTAATCACCTGATTTAGACTCATTTGAATTTAAGGATTTATCCTATTAAACCCCATTTCCTATAAAATAAGGTGAAACTGTATTTGATACAATTAGTAAAGTGTAATAAATGCTACAATTAGTTAGTAATCCTGTTTAATCCTATATGTCATAACCCAACAAATTGTGAAACGATTTAATCCAATATAGTTCAATTAGCAATCTCCTCATTTAGACTAATTTACATTTCGGGATTTGTCCTATTAAACCTCATTTCTTATATAATCAGATAAAACTTTATTTGATCCTATTGATGAATTTCACGAATATCTGTATAAATATAATATGATCCCATTTAATTCTATATACCACGAATCGAAAAATTTTTAAACTATTTATCCCTATACAGATCTATCAGTAATGTTCTGATTTGGACTAATTTGCATTTCAGGGTTTGTCCTATTAAACCTCAATTCTCATAAATTGAGGTCCTATTTTATTTGATCCAATTAGTAAATCGTACGCATTTTTTCTATAAATATAACATGATCCTGTTGAATCCTATATGTTACAAACCGGAAAATCTGAAACGATTCAATCCAATATAGTTCAATTAGCAATCTTCTCATTTGGACTAATTTGCATTTCGGGATTTGTCCTATTAAACCTCATTTCTCATAAATTGAGGTCCTATTTTATTTGATCCAATTAGTAAATCCTACGCATTTTTTCTGTAAATATAACATGATCCTGTTTAATCCTATATGTTACAAACCGGAAAACCTGAAACGATTCAATCCAATATAGTTCAATTAGCAATCTTCTCATTTGGACTAATTTGCATTTCGGGATTTGTCCTATTAAACCTCACTTCTCATAAATTGAGGTCCTATTTTATTTGATCCAATTAGTAAATCGTACGCATTTTTTCTATAAATATAACATGATCCTGTTTAATCCTATATGTTACAAACCGGAAAATCTGAAACGATTCAATCCAATATAGTTCAATTAGCAATCTTCTCATTTGGACTAATTTGCATTTCGGGATTTGTCCTATTAAACCTCATTTCTCATAAATTGAGGTCCTATTTTATTTGATCCAATTAGTAAATCGTACGCATTTTTTCTATAAATATAACATGATCCTGTTGAATCCTATATGTTACAAACCGGAAAATCTGAAACGATTCAATCCAATATAGTTCAATTAGCAATCTTCTCATTTGGACTAATTTGCATTTCGGGATTTGTCCTATTAAACCTCATTTCTCATAAATTGAGGTCCTATTTTATTTGATCCAATTAGTAAATCCTACGCATTTTTTCTGTAAATATAACATGATCCTGTTTAATCCTATATGTTACAAACCGGAAAACCTGAAACGATTCAATCCAATATAGTTCAATTAGCAATCTTCTCATTTGGACTAATTTGCATTTCGGGATTTGTCCTATTAAACCTCATTTCTCATAAATTGAGGTCCTATTTTATTTGATCCAATTAGTAAATCGTACGCATTTTTTCTATAAATATAACATGATCCTGTTTAATCCTATATGTTACAAACCGGAAAATCTGAAACGATTCAATCCAATATAGTTCAATTAGCAATCTTCTCATTTGGACTAATTTGCATTTCGGGATTTGTCCTATTAAACCTCATTTCTCATAAATTGAGGTCCTATTTTATTTGATCCAATTAGTAAATCCTACGCATTTTTTCTGTAAATATAACATGATCCTGTTTAATCCTATATGTTACAAACCGGAAAACCTGAAACGATTCAATCCAATATAGTTCAATTAGCAATCTTCTCATTTGGACTAATTTGCATTTCAGGATTTGTCCTATTAAACCTCATTTCTCATAAATTGAGGTCCTATTTTATTTGATCCAATTAGTAAATCATACGAATTTTTTCTATAAATATAACATGATCCTGTTTAATCGTATATGTTACAAACCAGAAAATCTGAAACGATTCAATCCAATATAGTTCAATTAGCAATCTTCTCATTTGGACTAATTTACATTTCGGGGTTTGTCCTATTAAACCTCATTTCTTATATAATCAGATAAAACTTTATTTGTGCCTATTGATTAATTGTTCACAATTTCTGTATAAATATAATATGATCCCATTTAATTCTATATGTCTCAAACCAAAAAATATCTGAAACGATTTAATCCTATATAAGTTTTTCTTTGCGAAGAATTATTTGTTCCTTTTTAGACTGGCCTACAATTAAATCTGATATATTTTAATGTTTGTTATATCTCTATTAAACCCTATTTTACAATTGTTTTATTGGAATTTGAAATATGCGTATTCAATCATATATTCGACAGCTTTGGAAATGTTTAAACTATTTGATCCTATTCGTTTTAACGGTTAAAATAAAAAATCTATTCGATCCTATTTCAATGCTTGCTTAAAAAGACTAAATAGGGGGATTTCCGACGTTAATTTCGTATTCAATCTTATTATCTATTTGCAAATAGGATTAAATAGATTTTTCTGGGCAGGGAATATTCCCCCCATAGTGCTCAAACACGTACCTTTGAAAATAATTACCGACTTAACAATAATTTCCAATAACTGCCTCAACAACAGATATTTTCCTAAATCATGGAAACATGCAAAAATACTCCCCATAATAAAGAAAGATAAACCCCCGAGGAAGTTTCTAGCTACACGGAAAAAAATGTCGAACTCAAATGTTTAAAGTAAAACTGGTATTTATTTATTTCAACCAATCAATAACTTTATACCACTATTTTGGTAATTGGAAATTTCTAAAATAATAATACATCATTTCAATAACTATTGGAACGAAAATATTTCGAACATGAGGATTACATATAACCGATTCGGTTACACGTAGAGGCCAAGATTCATTAAGCTACTATAGCGCTAGGGCGGTGCTGCCGTGTCTCGGTGTTGGGCGCGAATCGTGCCCAACGTCGGAACTCGGAACCGCTATATCATATTTCAACGAAAGCCGCGCTTCTATATATCGTTTTTTTTTGTTTTGTCTATTCTTCATCGTCTTTGTCGCGCTTTGCTCCATTTCCATCTACCCTTGACAAAGGTAAGTACTAAACTGGAATTAATTAAAAATAATACAGTTATATTTAAATATATGTGGATAATATATATATAAATATTTATTACTGCTATATGCTGCAAGCATAGTTTGGGTGTTATGCAGGCTTATAAATCTTAATTTTCAAGGTAATTCAATGCTTTTGAATTTTTATAATAGCACAAGTATTATTACTTTAGATTGAGTGTATAGTAGTAATGTTAATAAACTTGTATTGATATTATTATTATTATTATAAATTAGACAGGTAGCATACAAATGTAATAATTTTGTTTAAAATGAAGACTTAAGGGGAGATCGGAGCGAACTACACCATTGTGACCTCCATCTTACGCGAATCGTGCCCAACGCCAAGACGCGGCGGCACTAGCCTAGCGCTGTAGTAGCTCAATAAATCTTGGCGTCTTCGCATAACCGAATCGGTCATATCATATCCTTATTTCTTAAATATTTTCATCTCAATATTATTTGATAGCTTGTATTATCAATTTGGGGTTAAGAAATGTCATTTTAGGTAGTATTTCAATTCAATACTTCTTAGTAGTTATAAAATTCAAAGATTCCGTAACTTTTGAGTTCAACATTTTTTTCCGTGTACCGTCCTATAAGTCTCACGCCCGCTCTAAGTAAAGTTTTTGAGGTTATAATAAATAGATCGCTTAAAAAACATACTTACAAAAACAATATAATACCTGATAATCAATTTGGATTTAAATATAAACATTCAGCCACCCACGCAGTTAATAAGATACTTACGGACGTAAACTACCATCTATCCAATAACGAATGTGTCGGCGCATGTCTCGTTGATTTAGAAAAAGCTTCTGACTCTGTATGGATTAACGGCCTTATTTTTATACTATACTACCTTCAATACCCGCGAGACTTAATCGACATCATCTATGACATGATCACCAACAGAACCTTTTCAACCTGGGACGGTGAAAATATATCCACTAAAGTTTTTAAAATACTGGAAGGTCTAATGCAAGGTATGGTGAACTCTCCCTACCTATTCTATATATACACACATACGACACCCAACCTATTCAACCTCAATAGTAACAATAATACCTACTCAGCCGCATTTGCTGACGATTTCATCCTTCTAGTAGCTAATAAACAGCCAACCATAATCCAACAGAAACTTGAAAACTTACTAAATCAGCTAAACCACCATTACAGACAATGGAACTTAAAAATAAACCCACAGAAATGTGAAACAATGATCTTCCACCAACCACTCAATCGCCTTGGTAACAACAAAAGATCAGTCATAAAATCTTTCCAAATAAAAATTATCGAAAATAATACTACACATATTATACTTCACAAAAAACAAGTTCGATATCTAGGCATCCAACTCGATTACCTACTCAGACTAAACAAACATATATACACACAGCTGCAAAAGGCAAAGAACGCGTTTAGGTCACATAGCAGACTCTTTTACAACAAAACCCTTTCTCATAAAGCTAAAATTATATGCTATCTATTACTAATTAGACCAATCATATCATACGCCGCGCCCATCTGGTGGAATACCAGTACGTCACTTATAGAAAAGCTCAGAAAATTCGAGCGCATGTGCCTTCGCGCCTGCCTCCATATCTATAGAAAGTCAGACGATAAGCACTTTATCTCCAACAAAATTTTATATAACAAAGCAGAAATCCCCAGAATAGACAACTTTTTACTAAAATTAACCAGAGATTACTTTGCCAATTGACCCAAAATTAAAAATTCCTTCCTTGAATCGTACACATCCATAAACAAATTTGAATTCAACAGATCTAGATACACAGGTTACTTCCCCCCGCAAAACTTTATTGAATTTGATAGGCTTGGACTAATTCAAGATATCGATAATCGGCCGACCTATTTACCATGCAGCACGCCATCAATCAGACAAAACCATATCCTACAACCTCACAGACAACTTTCCACCACTTAAGTACTCTACAACCTTACCCTCTATAGATATAAAAAATACATATAGAATAAACCCGAAATATTGGTGGCTTAAAGAGAATGCCGTATTCATAGACGAAATCAGACGTAGGAAACGCCATAAAAACGACTAAAGAACCAAAGTATTGACTTACTTATATGTATGCTTAATTAACTTACAAAACATGTAAAAATATGTAAAAACATAATTATCTAGATATAATCACAAATGTATACTTAAGTTAGTTAAGACAACGATGTTACGACAAATCCCAATCATTCAACATGTTTGTCAAAACATGAGGAAAAAAAAAAAAAAAAAAAACTTCTTCCTATTTCCTTTTTCCCTTTATACTATCCCCGACTCCCATAGCCTAGTCCCTCTCCTTAACCTACACCCCTGTTTTAATTTTAGAATGAAACGTTTACAATTACGATAACGAACAGTAATCTCGATTATATGTCGACGCTCAATCATCACGCATATTGTATATAGGTATGTAATATAGGTACCATACCAGATACGGTTTAATTTGCGAGATGCTCTCTTAGGAGCCATGTAAATAGCGACTATGTGTTACAATTAAGGAATTTTTTTTGTAGTTTATTTGCGCCTGTATATATTGTAAATGATCAAAGTATGCAAATAAATTTAAAAAAAAAAAAAAAAGATCGATTCCCAGCCCTGTCAACATTTTTTAATTGATTTATTCTTTCAGACACATCTATTAAATAATTTTAAACAAAATATTTGTTTCAGATTAATAAATACCTAGGTATATAAATAATATATAAAAAATTTGAATTCTAAAATTTTCGTAGAAATTCATAAATAAATGTCAATAAATGAGTAGATTGGATTAAAACCGATTAAATATCTAATAAGTAGAACGATAATCAAGATTAAAAATTAAGATTAGGACCAAAAGAAAAATGCATTTTTTTATCGATTTTAATATCATATTTTTAACAGGATTGTAAAGCAATATTACTGAGGTGTTATTGAAACCTTTCAGTAATGTTACAGTAACATTACTAAAATGTTACTGAAAGCTTTCGATAACATTACACTAACATACCTGATATGTTGCTGATACATTTCGGTATTCTTACATTAAAGTAATTAGGATATCTAAAAATTACAGAAAGATTACAGAAATGTCACAGTAATCTTTCTATAATGTATCTGAAATGTTACATTTGACAGTTTTAGCGGACATTTAATGTTTCTGAAACATTACAGAAAGGTCCATGAAATATTGTCTAAATATTTCTGAAAGATGTAATGTTTAAAGTGAAATATTACCGAAAGCTTTTAGAAACATTACGTGCCGTATGGGACAAGATAAACCAATGAATCTTAAACAACTATTTACTTTTGAAGCACTAAGATACCACTACTCTAGTCTCAAGATTAAATACCTCAATTCTAAAAGTATTACGAGGAAAAAAAAACTAGTTATACCAAGTAATAAGAAAAAAGTCAGTAATAAGAATAGTTATACGAAAGCTATTGTAACTTTTAATAGTCTTCCAAATGATCTAAAAACCTTAGTTATTGATAAAGTATATCATATTAACAAGCTAAAAAGCTGGATAAAATCTAACTTTTATATATAAAATAATTAACACCACTGTTGCGTTATTGTGTTACTCTGTTTTACTTATATGCTAAGAAATGATTTAAGAAATGATATGGTCATAAACAAGACCTGTAGTATTAAGTTATTAGTTTCTAAGTTTAATTCTTAAGTATATCGATATATTGTTATTTTTTTTATATTTTTTATATATGTCATTTTGATACCGGATCTGCGAATAGGTAACCCGTTTACCTCTGCAGAATTTATAGATATGTATATTTCTGTAAATTTTTCTGGTCTTTAAATAAATAAATAAGGTATTCTCTCTTTATTACATATAAAAAATATGTTATGATGAGACAATAATAAATGTTCGTAGTTTTAAAAACGTACGCATACATAACGGCATGTTGTTGTCCTCCAAGAGACCCCCACGACCATAGTATAAAAAGAAAAAAATGATAGTTTGAAAAGCTGATTGGTCGTTAATATTCTGTTCCGAGTTTGAAGCTGCATTATAAGTAATTATTTACTTCTCGGTCGGTAAACATCAAGTCGGGAGATTTAAATTTTTCATCGACTTTCGTTTTATTACAAAAGAACTCTTTTTTAAATATTTTTAATTTCTTTTAAATTGCTGAATAAAGTTGCTAGAAATAATTTTTTCGTGAAAGAATTCTTTTTTAATTCTTAATAAATGACTATGTAACGGACATTCGTTAAATCTTATTGTAATTAAAAAGAACTCTTTTTGAATTCCTTTATATAAAGAGAATTTTAAAAGAATTCTTTTAGAACTTTTAGAATAATCCTATTGCTTGTTGGGTATCCTCCAGTATATATCATTTGAATAGCTCTGCTGTAAGTATAACTGATTTTTTTACTTGTGTTTTTAAAATTTTACCCTTGTTTTCAATTTACTTTCTTAAAGTGGCTCTGGTCAAATTTAATGTAATAGTTGAGACATACAGGTTCTCTGATGAACTAGTTCATCGAAAAGTTCTGTTTGGACAGAAAATGATCCCTGCGCATACTACATTTTTGGATTTTTATAAATTTTTCAAGATATATTCTT
Organism: Gastracanthus pulcherrimus; assembly: GCA_949152435.1. NCBI lineage: Eukaryota > Metazoa > Arthropoda > Insecta > Hymenoptera > Pteromalidae > Gastracanthus > Gastracanthus pulcherrimus. The sequence goes on from OX424576.1 coordinate 68,479,258, forward strand.
GAAAACATTTTGAAACATTAGAAGCTGTATTTAAAAAGTTATTTTTTTTTTAAATTGAAATTCCAAAATCTGGTTCACCGTAGGGACATAAAATTTTATGAGCAAGTCCTTTAAGTTTATTCAGCTCAGTACCTATTATTCGGTCACATATCATTAAGCCAAAGGTGCACCTTGCACGCAAATCACTATTTTGGCGCAAGGGTATTGGATTGATATACACCTTTGGCTTGGTGAAAAGTGACATAATAATAGATATACAACAGATTGTACTCAAAGGCATTGCACATAAAGTTTCATGTCCCTGCGATGAACCAGTTTTGAGATTGTCAACTTTTAAAACATAATATTTAATAATAATGGAATTTCTCAAAACTGGTTCACCAAAGGGTCATGAAATTTTATGTGCGTATATTTATCATGTATATTTATCATGATAAATATACTTTGAGTATATTTATCATGTATCTGTTGTTTGGTCACATATCACCAAGCCAAAGGTGTACTTTGAGATTGATTTACATCATTGGCTTGGTGAAAAGTGCCAGAACATTAGATATATAATAGAATAGACTCAAAGGACTAATTGCACATAAAATTTCATGTGTCTACGGTGAACCAGTTATGAGAATTTTAATTTTTTAAACTCAAAATCTGTGAATTATGGTATTTTTCATAACTGGTTCACCGTAGTGTCATGAAATTTTATGTGCAAGTCCTCTTAGTCTATTCCAGCATGAATCTATTGACTGGTCACTTATCACCAAGTTATAGGTGTACTCGTACCTTGCACTGAAATCTCAGTTTTGGCGCAAGGCTTTTCGACTAAAGTATACCTGTGGCTTAGTGATAAGTGATCAATTAATAGATTCATGCTAGAATAGACTAAGAGGACTTGCACATAAAATTTCATGTCCTAGTACAGTGAACCAGTTTTGAAAAATTCCATAATTATAACAAATTTTTAGTTTTAAAAATTGATATTCTTATAACTATAGTTCACCGCAGGGTGAAAATTTCATGTGTCTACGGTAAACCAGTTTTGAGAATTTCAATTTTTAAACTAGAAAATATGTCAATTTTTCATAACCAATTCAACGCAGGGACATGAAAATTTTTGTGCATTTTTTGTATTATATATTACTATATACAAATTTTTTGTATTTTATATTACTATATACAAATTTTTTGTATTTTATATTACTATTTACAAATTTTTTGTATTTTAGCAACGTTCTTTTGGACGTACTATAGTACGTACTATAGTGCTCACTGTAATACATACTTTAGTAAGTACTTTAGTACGTACTACAATACGTACTATAGTACATACGAAATTACACAGTAAAGTACGACGATTAATACATATTTATTTACGTATTAAAGTACATCTCAAAATGAACCTGATTTCATACGTTTTTTAGCACGTATCAAAAAAGTTTTTTAGCACGTACCAAAGTGCATATTTTAGTACGTACTAAAGAACAAACAAAAAAATTTTTTTTTTATTGCAAAATGAAATGTTTTCTATTTAAAAACATGCATGTTACTGCAAAAAAATTGTTTACCGTAGAAAGAATAATAGTATATTTAGCGACGAGGGCAGAAAACAGAAGTTTGCTGCACTGCGTGTACATGAGCCCGAGGCGCAGCCGAGGGCCTCATGTACACGCATTGCAGCAACTTCTATTTACTGCCCGTGTTGCGTATACTTTTTTTCTTTATTCCTGGTCGAAAGTGCGTTGAATATTTATATTTATCTCCCATCTCAACATTCACTGCTGACGGCCACCGCTGGTCAGCTGTTCTTCCAGCCGAGCAGTGCAGAAAACACTAGCCGCACCTAACCTGACTTTCTTGATTTTTCGACGGCCGCCGACATTGACATGCACGAGCGGAGCGAGTGCTCATGTGGTCGGGGGCAGCCGTCGAAAAACTATGATTTTGTAAAATTATTATGTATAAAAATTAATAATTTTATGTATTATTTTATGTATTATTTTATTTTATGTATAAAAATTCATACTTGAATGTTTAGATGTTTTTAAAATAAATAAATACGAATTCAATTTCTTTCATTATTTTTTGTCAGACCTCTTATGGCTCTTATAGAAGGACGGATTCACAGGTTATGTAGACACAATGACGTCGGTAAAATTTTCTGCACTGTGGCCTACGTTTCTGCTGCGCCGCCCAGAGGGCGCGCGCGACTCTCGAACAGTGCAGCAAAATGCCGTTTTCTGCTGCGAAATCGATGTGGGAAACGCGCACTTTCGACCAAGGGATAAAGAAAAAACTATTAATTAATTGTATCAATATGTACCTCTAATTCTTTATATTCTTATATGAGTCACGTGGAATAGCATATTTCCGGCTTACATATCGAAAAATATAATATTTTTTAAAGTTACACAATTACACTACGTAGTAAAGTTACGTTATAGGAGATATAAAGAAAATTTGAAATGCAATAATAAAATATATTCAAAATCAAATAAAAATGGAAAATTTATTAAAATTGTTAAAGTAGTTGTTGAAATATTAAGTATCTTATGATTGGGTAAACAGAAACGTAAAGAATACGTTTTTACATGACGCATTTTTACTTATTTTGGAAAACCAATACATTAATAATCTATATGAGGTCTACACTTTTCTCCGCATCATAAGGAAGTAAATTATTTAATGTTTACTATAATTTTGATAGGTAGTTTAAGGAATTGAAATGTATAATAATTTAACGAAAGATTTATGTAATAAAGACATGTATTACAATCATAGCTCCGGTAGTATTATACAGATTAAAGGAATACATAGCACAGTAGAAATATATTATTTATTATTTACAGTTATAAATATCCGTTTAATGATCTAGTAGAATTATCACCGTGAAAATATCACAAAATACAATTTTTCATGCTTGAAAGCTGAAGTCACTGGAGAGAGTACGTTATACAACTTTTTAATGTATTCTTTTTAGGAACTTTATTGTCGGAATTTTATTTGTACTAGGACCTCAGTACCAAAATAAATTTACCACAAAAATGATAAACGCACGATCGCCATCATTTAAAATATAAACGCAAACTTTGGTGATTTCAGTGGTTGGTACCGCAATAATTACATCAGATATCTCAACGACTTCTTTTATTGAGTTTGAGTACTTATTTGGTCTCGTTTTAATTACTTTACACATACTTGTTTCTACTTTAGTATCAACATCAACTAAAAAATCAATAACCACAACAAATCGCTCATCTTTCAGCTGAACGAAATCGTTACGAGAACGCACATTTATTTTTCTCGTAGATGTAAATAAACATCCATTATGTACCATTTTCGAAAATATTTTTGTTGATCTCGGACTATTGAAATTGTTAACATAATACGGATCAACTATTATCTCTTTTCCAAAATATGTGGGAGAAGTTACTTTTAAAATACTTTTAGATTTATTTGAAAGTACATTTTCACAATATTGAATTACAATTTCGGAGCTATTAGTATATACAATTTTTCCGAGTGCTTGAACAAATCGTTGAATATTTGTATATCTTATTACTTGTAAAATTACGCCATTAGCGCAATGTATAGCACGAAGTATTAGACAGTTTGCTGATTCAAATGCAAAAGCAGAGTGAGCCCACAGGGGATCCCAATCTGCAATACTTTTTGCTATGTGAAGCATTTGATGTACATTATAGGTCATAGCTTTTAATGTGTACATCTCTTCAACTTGTGATACAAAATCATTGAACATATCTTGAACATTGTTTAATTCATCATATGTAATATTTGTTTGTAAACAAATGTGCAACGATTCAACATACAATGACCAGTGCTTCAAATGTTTCCTATTCCGCAAAAATTGACTTAAAAGAGGTAAACTGTAATAAAGTATCCAATTTTCCCATTCTCGACATTTCCAGTTTCCTCGCTCTTTAATACCTCTAGATAAGCGACCTAACTGATGAGGTACTTTCATTTTCAAAATCATATCATCAAGTATATCAATATCATCCTTCAACGTTGTTTTTAGGAAATACTCCGTAAATTGATGAGCAACGCCAGCCAAAAGGCAATGCATATAATCAGGACAAAATCCTGTTATTATATCAAAATTATTTAGATTTAACAGCGGCGATGCACTTTTTACTCCAACTACAGGTTTTAATTTGTTTACTGCTTGTTTTGCATATTTAATTGTACTTGCTTCATTTCTTTCTTTTGCAGGTGGAATAAGATACGGGTACCTCATACTCCCCACATAGTAACGTCCAGGATGCTCACACCAATCACACCCATTATTGGCATTAAATTGACTAGTACCGTTCATTGGAGCACGTGCGATGGTATCTACGCATGCTAGAATTATAGATAGTTTGATACGATATTCTTTTCCTTTAATTGTACACGGTATACCGACCATTGAAATTTTATTTATAAATTCTACAAGACGATCTAAAATGATGCTCATCTCGGGTTTCTTCTGACCATACCACATACCTATCAGGATGGGGCTATCAAAACGATCCTGCATTGGTATTTCATTTGGCATGATGTATATGGGCCAAATGGAATAGTTTGAACATTTAAAGACCGGTGCCCCGTCTGTGTTCATTATCGCTGATACGTATGTATATCGATCCTCGAAAGGCAAATTTTTAACAAAATCTCTGTACGCTTTACCGTCATATACATCCTTAATATGATTTCGTTCGTGTTTTCTTTCTCTAACTACATAATTATAGTAATCTTCATGCTTTTGTAAACAATCACGTATTGAATCAGATGGATCAATCAATGCAAAAAAGGACGGCTTTGATAAATTTGATACATCTACTTCTAAATTGCATTTACTACACGTTAAAGATTTAATTTCATCATTAAATGTGCCTAAATACTTTGAACATTTAGGACATACACTATGAAAGGTCACATTTTTGTTGGTATTGCATAATTTATCGATCATATAACGCGTTTCTGGTACAGCTCTTACTCCGCATACATGATTTATCAATTCACATAAACCTGACATAGCTGAAAATGATAGCTTATATCTTAAAGAATATTTGAGTGCCATTAAAAGTAATTCTCCTGAACTTTTATCAACACTCGTTGAAACTAATTCAAAAAAATCCCTTCTAATTTTCAATATTACTTAGTTCATTATTCGCTCTGTGTGAGACTGGAAGCTCTTCGTCGCTGCTGTACAAGTCATCTGCTCCAGATGTCTCGGGACTCGGAATATACTCTCTCTAAAAGTATATACATTTTAGTGGAATTTTTATTTAATACAAAACTTATTATTAAAAAAATGTGTATTTAATTTAAATTTATTTAATGTTTTTAATTGCAAATTATATTATATATGACGTAATAGTGCTATTTATCAGCTTTAAAAATCAACTTCTGTATGTGTGTGTGTGTGTGTGTGTGTGTGTGTGTGTGTGTGTGTGTGTGTGTGTGTGTGTGTGTGAGTGTTCGTGTGTATGTGTGTGTGCGCGAGCGTTTGGTGTGCGCGTGCGTGTGCGTGTGCGTGTGCGTGTGCGCGTCAGTGTGCGCGTGCGTGCGTGTGTGTGTGCGTGTGTGTGTACTGCGAGCTACCAGTTAAACAAAGAACAGATTTAAGTATTTATGATTAAATGTTGAAAAAGTTAGAAATCATATAGAGGGAAGTAGAAGGAAGCAAACGTCCTTCGAACAGCTTCCAATTGATAATCAATCTGGACTGTTGCAAAACGTTTTTGAAAAAAAAATACTTCCAATCAGGTTAATGTAGTTCTTTTTATTCCTTTCTTTATCAGGGTTACCATCATTTTACAATGTTTAAATTCACAGACTTTTCCAGGTTTCCAGACTAAAAAAATTTTTTTTCCTTGACTGTTTTTTAATTCAAAGTAGAGGTTACGCACTGCATTTTTAAAGTAAATATTAACTTATAGTAGTTTTTTATTCTAGATTTGTCTGCTTCAAAACGTAAATTCATGAGCATGGAATTAAGAACCTCATATTTTTTAAGTTAGCTAAAAATATAGGGTAATATAAAGAGAAAATGAAAAAAAAAAACATATCTGACAGAATAGTAATTTGTTTTTTGTTGCAAACAAAACACTAACAATAAAAATGCACGCGTTGGAGCAGCACGTACAGATGACAAACTACTTTTAAAACTGGAAATAATTTTTTTTGGTTTATTAAACTTTTTCTTTTAAAGCTACCTTTGTAAAACTTTTTTTTAACTTAATTTACTTTAATATCTTTTTCTTCTTTCCTACCTGTATATCCTTTCGGGCTTTTACAAGATACCTCCACCACCTCTGTGTGGAGATATTTCCTCACACCGATTCCGCATTTGCTCAAATTACCGACAGGGCAGATTTCTTATACCTATGCCGATAACCTGTGACGGAGGAAAAATCCGTAGGAAAGAACCTCCACGAGGACCAGTGCGCAGTCTGAGTTCCTTTCCGGCGGGAAACAGAGAGAAAAAAATCCTCGATCTGCTCCCACCGGGAATCGAACCCAGGCCACTCAGGCGAGCGTACCACTGCTAGCTAAGGCATGCGCCTTAGCCAACCGCGCTATACGCAAGCCCTCTAAACAATTACTTTAATATTTGACAATACCTTTACGTTTATAACCGTATCAAAACCTCAAAACTTTCCGGCGTTCACGATTCTAGGTGAAATGTTTAGTAGCATTTTCGTTAAAATTGTTATTATGTTTGAGAGATTAAACCAATTTTTAATAATAATAATAATAATAATAATTAAAAAGAATTGTTAATGAAAAACTAATTTGCTTAAATAAAAGTACATCTCAAAAGATGTCGAATAATATTTTCGAAAAAAAATGTGCTTATCATATACAGAATCGTGCGCGCCGCAAATTTTTTTCAATTAATAATGTATTGGTAGTGACAATATGTTGTGACGTGTAGGATCAACTTTTTGAGGATTTTCACCGGTAAGCATAAAGACATTTCCAGGTATTTACAGTTAAGAAAAGTTTCAGAATAATGGCTTTTAAAGAAAAATTTTTATAAATTCAAAAAAAATTATTTAACAGTGATCCCAAGAACTACGGAAAATGTCGATAAAATAAGTTTAAAATTGGTATATAACCTTCTCTATTCATGCAAAAAATGTTAGTTCACCTTAAGGGTTTAGTATGTAGAGGTTTTAGAAGAGATTTTAGTTAAGGCGATGCAAAGCCACCTGTCACCGACAAATACAAGGAACCACAATTCTTTTTCTATATTTAATTTTGAGTAAATATCTGTATGAAGTGTTGTAGTTTTTTATAGGGACAATAACACTTCATAGAGATATTTACTCAAAATTAAACATAAAATGAGAATTGTGGTTCCCCGTATTTGTCGGAGACAGGTGCTTTAGCATCACCTTACTGCGGCCTTTGGTGAAATTTCTAAACTCTCCGAGTTAAATTTAAAAAATCTCGGGCTTACATGGAATATTTGTTACGATTATATATATGAATTTGCATAGCAATTTTAAGATTTTTTAAGCCTTTATATTCAAAGTTATTCGGCATAATGTGCTATTTTTGATTAAAAAAGAGTTATATTCAAAATAGCCCTAAGAAAATTCTATTATATTTTTATAGCTAGAAATAATATTCGCTATTAGTTTGATTTGATTTGATGTTTCAAAATTGCTATATAAATACCGTTATTTTATTAAAAAATTATATTATAAATAATATTTAAAGTATCAATTGATAAAAAAACAGTGAATTTTTAAAAATAGCTTAATGATGAATATATTTTCAAAGTTTTAATAATTTTTGTATGCATAAGGATCAATTTTTGTCCAAAACCACGACTTTGATAAGACCATTAATCGAAATGTGCCTAATATGATTCCCAAAAAAACTATAAATTTACAAAATCATTTTTTATATACATATAATAAATATATATATATATATATATATATATATATATATATATATATATATATATATATAATTATATGTATATATTAAGTGAATAGTATTAATGACAAGAAAATAAACAGAAAAATTTGTTAAAATGATGAAAAAACACCAGAGAGTCACTTTAAGGGAAACGCGGGGCAATTTCTTTTTTGTGTACCTATAGGTACTTTATTGTTACAAACTATTAGAAATAATGTGAAAATATATTTCTATCTTTTTCAACATATATGATTTGTTGTAAATTAACTTAATTTAAAACTTTAGTAACTAAATCCGTTTTTAATATGCCCCACCGGTGGGTCGTACAGGACCACAGGAAAATTATTTTTGTATAGGACTGTAAGACCCACCGGTGGGTCGTACTACTATTTTGAATAATTATGTATTTTTAGTGTGCAAGTGTATACTTTCAAGCACCAAATGACTGAAATTTTCATAATAAAAACAGTTATTGTAAAAGGCAGTTAAAATAGAAACCCTATGAAATTACCATTTTTTTAAATGTAGTAATTTTACAACATTCTTTACTTACATGTATTGGTATTTCACCAAGTTCTACATACAAATTTTGTAAATCATCAAAATGCTCATTTACGGATTGTTCATCACAATTATTAATGCATCCTTCTTCAGAATCAATTTTTTCCATGGTCATTGCACTGTTGCAAGTAACAAAACTATCTTTTTGACAATTACTTGATACTCCTGCACTTTCTGACAACTGAAACAGAGACATTATTATATTTTTAACATTATTTATTTATTTATATTAATATACTTAACTATATTAGAAATATTCAGAACAACGTATTGACTATTAATATGACATATCACTCTGAATCTTTAAGAGTAAAAGTGTACGTAAATGGTGGGGCTTTTGCATTTCACTCTTTTAGAAGATTAATTGTCTGATTCTCTTTTTTTCAAAGGATAAATATAACATTTTGCTATTTAAAAAGAATAACTTTAGCTTTTTACTTTTTAATAAAAAGTAAATTGCTAAAGTTCTACTTTACAAAAATAGCAAATGCCATCTTTCGATCATAAAAGAATAAATGACGAGTTTATACTATATAAAAAGAAAAACTATAGGAGTTTTTGTGTCTAAATATGTATATTAGCTGCAGATAGTAACTAATTGTAAGTATGGTAGCTGATTATGAGATCCATATTGTACGCTCTATAGTTTTCAACCATTATCTAAACTAGGACAACAACTACAAAGTGCACTACCAGAATCTGGTCATTGGTCACCCTAACTATCTGGACAACTTCTGCAAAATGTACACTACACCAAAGAAGATTCTATCTTCTTTGACTACACTACTTGGACTTCATACCATGTAGGTACCGTCTGCAACTAGTATGCACATCAAGATTTGAAAAACTGCAGGGCGTATGACTTGTATCTCATCATCAGCCACTATAACCACTTACGCATCACAGTTAATAAATGTATATAGGCACCAAAAATCTTTTTGTGAATGGTAAACTACTTAAATTACTCTTTTAAAATTAAAGGACTAGAATTTTGTGTCATAAATATTCTGATTAAAAGCAAAAATATCAGAAAAAAATAAAAACTTTAAACCTTAATATATCAAAAACTCGAAGTGCAGGACTTATGTTGTTATACCATTCACTCACTAAATTGTAATAATGAATAAAGTATGACAGATAATTAACTTAATAAAAAAGAGTAAAAACATAAATAAAATACAAAATAGTTGTAAATTTTAGTATTTGCTTACATGTAAAAATTCATGAACAGCGAAAGTCCTTGCATCATCCTGTAGTATTTCACTTTCCAGATTACCAATATCATTTTGTGTTACATTATTTGGTTCACAAACAGAAAAAGTCCTTGCATCATCATGTAGCATTTCACGTTCTGGATTGATAACGACATCATTTTGTACAGCTACATTATTTGTTTCACAACTAGCGGCTGATTGCTGTGATAAGAATAAATGAATATTGAACTTCTGTTTATTTTATGATCTTACAACTTACTAATGTATATAGCTAATTAATTAGGTTATATATAATTATCATTTATAACAGAAACAGAAAAATGCTTACCTCTGTGGCTCGTATGTATTTTAGCATTTTCTTTTTAGCATATTTAGTGACATTTGCGTCGTCGTCATATAAATATGCTTTTTTTCTTTCTTTATTGTTCGGCATTATATACTAATCGGTAATATTTATACCTATTATACACCTTAGAGGTACACAATACACAAAACACTTGAATACCTATAAGTATATAATGTTGTTATTGGCTACACAGCCATTAAAATAAAAACATAATGAAGAAAAGCAACATCTATAAAACCGTGCGGGAAGTGCGTAAGAACTATATAACAGGGGGGACCACATGGTGGAGCTATACTCTATTCTAATAGTTATTATCCTCGCCACACAGCTTTTATAGATGGCTTTTCCGCACAAATACATCGTAGGAACACCCACTAGCTGAAAAGTGTTCTTTGTTAAGCTCAGCAATAAGAGATAAAAGTTGTTTGTTGACGGGACCGGCGACATGTGCTTAGGCTGAAATATTTTGTTTTGTGTGGCTTTTGAGGTTAAACATGCCTGAAATACTTTACGCCGAAATAGTTTTAGATTGTAACCATAATAAAAATAGTATACGCTCAGTAAGTGAGATAAAATACAAGAGAAAAGATGAAAAGTGCATTGAGCCAAGGAACAGTAATGATTTTGAACAAGGACACAGATATTACGCTAAATACGTCTTTTGTAAAGATGATGGAAATTCATGCATACAAGTGCACGAACACAAATTCGAATACCGTGGTGCATTTATTTTTTTATTGGGACGTAAATTGAAATTATTGTAGTCATTTTATGAATCTTAATATTAACATATTTTTTTTGTAAAATCAAGCAAATAACACCAAGTAAATATTTCCTGAAATACATTTTTTACGGAAACTATTTTATTTTCAATTTTAAATGTGTAATAAGGGTTTTTATTTATGTATAAGATACTTTATGTAGAAAAATCAGATTACACAATTTTATATAATTAGAGGAAAATTATAATTATGTAATAATTATTTATTCATTTATTTTTACATGTGTACAATTTTGTATGTATGTATGTTGTAGATTCAGTAGAAGGAATTGAGAAAAATAGAAAAACAGCAAGTAGGAAGAAATTCCCTAATAAAAAATATCTGTTATCGACTACCTCAGAGTCCAGCTCTTTTGAGGAAAAAGTCTCTAAAAAGGTATGTTTATTATGACCATTATTCATTTTTTGGCGTTCTTTTACACAATTTATTTTAGGGTAAGAAAGATGCAAATAAGAAAGCTATTTTGCAAGAAAGAAGCCAAAATGTATTGAATGAAGTCACAAAGAGAAAAAAATATACAATGTTCTCTGACACCGATGGTGAATCAAGTGACAATAAAGCATGAAAACATTCCACAACAGAAAGAAAAATAGGCCAATTACATGAAAACTCAGGTAACAATATAAGTAGTACATATAAACATTGTGAAATTTTGTGGTTACGTTAAAATATAAAATAATTGATAATGGGTTGTCCATTTATACTTACGTAAGCAGCTGTAGGAAAGGTGTGGGTAATAAGTATTTCTTATGGAATCTTACAAAGGTAGATAAGGGGTTAAAAATCTTTTTTACGTGAGGTATGCAACCAAATAAATTAAGGCTTTATTCCAAACCATTTCTTACAAACTTTTTAGCATGTCGATTTTCCGCTAGAAGCTAGTTGCTGAATTTCTTAAGTCACTAGCCACCATCCACAGAAAAAGCAGATTTTGTGCACTGTTTAATGGTTTTTAATAATATTTATTCATTATTAATATATCAATTAAGGTGAATGTTCGAAATTGTATTTTTAGGAGAAAATAAATTATCATATAAAGGAATTTTAAAAGAATTTATTTTTTATTTTTGTGGTTATTAGATCTTTTCTCTATTGCAAAGTTCTTGAGGCTTACTGTATTCAATATGCATAATAAAATTATATGAGTGTAGGATTTCAAAAAACAAAATTATTGACCAAAGTTATAGTCTATTTAAGCAATATTTTATGATAAAATTAATAAAAGATTGAATAATTGAGACTTGAATAGGCTGTACAATAATTTTGTTCTTCGAATCCCCATACTCATATCCTAACTGTTCCGTCGCAGACGTCAGTGGTACGTGGCGCCACCTTTTCTCGCAGACGCGATGCGAGCGGCGCAAACAGCGAGCCACGTTTTCGGCGACCGATATAAGCGAGCGCGGTGGGGGTTCGCGAGAGCGCGAATGACAGGCGCGAACGCGCGAATTCAAGTCAGTCACTCTTGAGCAATCAAGCCAATACGTGCTTTTGTGCAAGAGTCCGGCATCTTTCTTTCGCTTTGTCCATATAAAGTGTAAGATATTCTCGTCCGTCCGTCGTTTTGTAACTTCAGCATTTTGTCGGGTGTGCATCGTTTTTTTCTTTCTATTTTTTGATTAACGGGAAATAAAATCATTGGGTCGCGTTTGTCCGGTACACGGTAAGCGGAATAGCAGCGCGCGGTCGTTTTATAAAATAGGTGTTCTGAACACCATCGACGCGATCCGTGACTAGTGCGGATCCGTGTGGCCCTGCCACTACCGACGCAATTCACCAGGTGAATTCGTGTGGCCCTCGCCACAAATCGCGATCGAAAGATCCGCAGGAGGTGCGCACTCCTTGTTACACACGCGTGCACGCAAATACATACACACACACATACAAGGATCCATACCTCAATTTCTCACAGTTTGTACAACGACAACGAGAGGGGTTTTATGCCGCGAGGCTTTCCCCTCTCAGAGCCTAATAAATTCATCTTTTTGTGGCTCAAAATTCGAGTCCTTTATTTTACCCTCTCCCTTTTCCCCTTTTTCCTATAAAAACAAATATCGGGATTTTCTCGCGTGTTGGAAAATCTCGACCACAATTCATGGTGCCTCCTGTGAGGTGTGGATCTCGAGGTTAATACTCGTGTGCAAAGGACCCTCGTGCAAGAGCCCGCCGATTTCATCGCCGACGAACTTGCAGTCCAAAGACGAACAGTTGAAGATAACATCGCCGCATACCAGGACGACTTACTCTCAGCTACCACGTGCATCGTTGGAACGTCTCCACCTTGAAAGATAAGTGTTCAGTTTTTTGAGGATTTGCGTGTAAGAAATCAAGCGAAAAGGATATCTTTGTTTCTCGCGTCAGGGATTAGCACATCGCGGCGCGCCGCCGCTCGATTCTAAGCGCCGCCGCTCAATTGTTAGAGCCGCCGCTCGGTTCTTAGAAGCGTGCATACGCGTAGCAGCAACGAACACGCGCGGCCGTGTCACTATTTCTCGCGCTTAGTATATTTACGATTTCTCGCGCGCAGTAAATTTATAATTTTCTTTTGGCGGTTAGCATCACGGGTCGAAGTTAGGCGAAGCGATGGCGAATCGAATCGCAGTCATCACGCAAAAGCGCAATGCGTTATGCAAACAGCTCGAAACGCTGACAACCTCGATCGAGCAGGGTGACTACGATCTCGTCAAGGCAGGTTTACGTCTGGATCGCGTCCGTACGTTATTTCACGCGTACGAAGATATGCACGACGAGCTGGCGCTTTTGGAAGTCGATGAGGACGGCGTTAGGCAAATGGAAGAAATAAACAACGCGTTCTACGACGTCGCCGCGAAAATCGAATCCGCAAACAAGGCCGATCGTTCAAACGCAAATTTTGCAGCGCCTAGCGTTACCATGGGCAACTCGACATTCATCGAGAAGCAGCGTCAGCTCAAACTCCCGGTTGCAGAGTTGCCAAAATTCGACGGGGATATCGAAAAATGGCTTTCTTTCAAGAACACCTTCAAGGTGATGGTAGAGTCACGGTCTGATATAAACAATCTCGTCAAATTCATGTATTTGAAGAACTGCCTTATCGGCGAGGCCGCGAGCAAAATCGCCATATACGACGTGAGCGAAGCGAACTACAAGGACGCGTGGGCGCTGTTAACGGACGCATACGAGAGAAAACGAATCCTCGCATCAAAACACCTCGATGCCATCCTCGAATTTCCTCGTTTGATAGACGCGACGTCAAAGGATCTATCAAAAATGGTCGATACGGTGCGGCAACACCTTACCATGCTCGCGTTGCTCGATTTCCATCCGCAGGAGTTCACCATCGTGCGCACGCTCGAGAAAGCATTGCCGAGCGACATCCGGATAAAATGGGAAGAATCATTGTCAGTAGACGCACTTCCCACTCTCCAGGACTTTTACAAATTCATCGGAGGAGTGGCATCTCGACTGCAAACGATGGAGCTCGAAGCCACGAAGGATAAAATCACGCGAGGAGGAAAACGTCAAGGAGATCGCGTTGCTCAGGGTACGAAGGTTAGGAGAACCGAGTCAGGCGCGCGCGCTTTAGTAACGTCTACAATCTCCTGTTTCCAATGTCAGGGTAACCATGCTGTCTATCGTTGCCCAGTGTTCGAGAAGATGACCACTCAACAGAGATGGGACGCAGTCAAAGCAAGGAAACTTTGTCGGAATTGCTTACGTAAGCACCCCGGCGAGTGCAAGGCGTCGAAATGCAAGCACTGTGACCGCTTCCATCACTCTCTCTTGCACACGTCGCGATCACCGACATCGGCTTCCTACACGAGTGCTTCTGGCAAGCCCGAAGGGACTTCAAACCCGTCGAGAAATAATGATTGACTAGGCGTGGGGGTTTTTAGTACAGCATCGCGATCACTGCAATCTCAGCTGCTAATGAGCGCAGTCGTGCGAGTGAGGGATGTCGACGGGCTGTTCGTCGAAGCACGCGTACTTTTGGATACATGCGCGACGGCGCATTTTATTACGACTGAGTTCGCGCGGAAACTCCGTTTACCTTTGCGCGCTTGTTCAATTCCGGTCGGCGCCATTAACGAAATGCGGACAGTTTCCAAGAACAGCGTCGACATTTCTTTTCGTTCTCTGTATTCTGAATTCGGGAAACGCTTGACGTTCCTCACTATTCCGAAAATCGCCGATGCAACGCCCGACGAAGTCTTTCCTCGCGATTTGGCTCCTATCCCGCGTAACCTACGATTAGCAGATCCACAGTTTCATCTTCCTAGACCGGTCGATATGCTCATAGGTTCAGGCGCGACTTTGTCGTTACTGTCGATCGGACAGATTAACATCTCTCGAGACAATTGCGATCTATATCTACAGAAAACTCAACTCGGTTGGGTCGTTGTGGGCGGTGCAAAAGAGGGTAAGATTTCGGCAGCTTCATGTCATCTATCCGAGTTAGTAACGCAACTAGCGAAGTTCTGGGTTATAGAAGACGCGGCGGGCGTATCTGACAAATCGAGCATAGAATTAGCTTGCGACACACATTATCGAAATAATACCGAGCGTACTTCAGAGGGGCGATACATAGTGCGGCTACCGTTTCGCGACAGCGAGGTCGCTCTAGGTGAATCGCGAGCGCAGGCGTTGCGACGCTTTCGTAGCCTCGAAAGGAAGTTTGCGAGAGAGCCTGAATTGAGGTTAGAGTACTCCCGGGTCATGCAGGAGTATGTCGAGTTGGGACACATGCCTCTGACACGCGACGAGCAAGCGGACGGATATTATCTCCCTCATCACGCAGTGATCAAATCGAGCAGCACTACCACAAAGGTTCGTGTGGTCTTTGATGCGTCTGCTAAATCGGATAAAGGCGTATCCCTCAACGACGTCTTGCTCGTAGGACCAACAATCCAGGATAAGTTGTTCGCCCATCTGGTTAGATTTCGCACTCATACATACGTATTAACGGCTGATATCGAGAAGATGTATCGACAAATTCTCGTTCATTCGGAAGATCGACGATATCAGCGCGTTTTTTGGTATCACGGGGAGGCGCTGAGAGTTTTCGAGTTGAATACCGTAACTTTCGGCGTATCTTCTGCTCCGTATCTCGCGATACGTACAATTCACCAACTCGCAGAAGACGAAGAGGCGCTTCATCCGCAAGCGGCCATGATTTTGAAACGCGATCTATACGTCGATGATCTTTTAACGGGAGCGAACTCCCTTCAAGAGATCTCGCGCATTCGCGACAACATAATCGCGCTCCTTAAACGGGGTGGATTTCATATCCGACAATGGGCATCCAATCACGATCACGCGCTTGATAACCTTGATGAAAAGGTCTTGAATTTGAGCACAACAGAGGAGGATTCAATTTTTAAAACGCTCGGTGTCGCTTGGGCTTCGCAACGCGACGAATTTGTATATTCAGTTAAACCGATTCAGATTCCAGACAAGGTTACGAAACGGATCATCCTCTCCGAAATCGCGAAAATCTTCGATCCTTTGGGACTCTTAGGACCGGTCATTTTACACGCAAAGACGATTATGCAAGAGTGCTGGAAAGCACAAGTGGCCTGGGACGAATCCGCACCACAATCACTGCATACGCTTTGGGTTACATTCGCGCGGCAATTACAACTTCTTTGCAACGTATCGGTCGAGCGTCATCTCCTTGTAAAATCACCGTTGCGTGTAGAGATTCACGGGTTCTGCGACGCTAGCCAGAGAGGATACGGCGCGTGCGTGTATATCAGGTCGATTGGTCAAAATCACGGTATCACTGTTCGGCTAGCGTGTGCGAAATCACGAGTGGCCCCGTTGAAACAACAAACAATTCCCCGATTGGAATTATGCGGAGCTTTGACCCTTTCTCGATTATTTACAGAATCACGTCCCGCTTTTGAATTTCACTTTGATCGCGTCGTTTTCTGGAGCGATTCTACAATCGTCTTGCACTGGCTGAAGAAACCGCCACAGGCCTTAAAGACGTTTGAATCAAATCGAGTCCGTGAAATTCAATCCGTAGTAGAGGAAGTGGAATGGCGTCACGTGTCTACGAAACACAACCCGGCTGATACGTTGTCTCGCGGCCAACTTCCGTCGGAATTTCTAAAAAACGAAACCTGGTTTCACGGTCCCGAATGGTTGCAGCAATCCGAGGACATTTGGCCCGCGAGCGCCGTTCCTTCGATATCCGATGTACCTGGTTTAAAGGGAGAAACTTGTCTTCTCATAAAATCCGTGAACGACGAAGATCTGTTGCGATTCTCTTCCTACCATACGTTACTTCACAGCGTCGCGTTTTGTTTGCGTTGGCGTCCCTTGAATAATTTCCAGGGAAAACGCATCAGCGTCCCGGAGAAAACGGAAGCGGAAAAGCGAGTCCTAAAACTCATCCAGAGCAAGCAATTTTCAGACACCATCGATAGGCTTTCTAAGAACAGAGAGGTCAGAGAATCGAGACTCGCCGCGTTTAATCTTTTTTTGGACGAAGACGGTATTCTTCGAGTCGGTGGTCGATTAAAGGGCGCGAATATCTCCTTTTCACAAAAGCATCCAGTTTTGCTACCATCGCGTCATCACGTCACGGATCTCATAATTCGGGAGTTACACGAGTCAAATCACCACGCCGGGCTTCAAACGACTCTCTACACTTTGCGACAGCGTTTTTGGTTGTTGGATGGGAAAAACCAAGTACGTAAAATCGTACGCAAGTGTGTCACTTGTATAAGACACAAACCAGCGCTGCCGCATAGTCGTATGGGAGATCTGCCTCACGCGCGCGTTACGGAGGCTGCCGCGTTTTCACACGTCGGAGTTGATTATTTCGGGCCGATTTTAACGAAAGAAAAGAAGCATCGCAATCGGACCACATTAAAATCATACGGATGTGTTTTCGTTTGCATGGTCACGAAGGCCGTTCATCTCGAGATAGTTAGCGATCTAACCACCGAAGGTTTTCTCGCGGCTTTCCGACGTTTCATGGGGCGACGGGGAGTTCCTGCACACGTCTATTCGGACAACGGTACAAACTTCGTTGGTGCGAACAATCAACTTCGCGAACTATACGCGTTGTTTAATTCGGACGAATTCAAAGACAAGGTTGATTCAGTCGCAGTTCAACGGAACGTAGAGTGGCATTTCAACCCTCCCCTATCACCTCATTTCGGCGGTATCTGGGAGGCCGCAGTCAAATCTTTCAAGCACCATTTCTTACGCGTCACGCGCGGTCAACTTCTTACCTTTGAGGAGATTAACACGCTCGCCATCGAAATTGAAGCGATACTAAACTCTCGACCCCTCTGTTCTATCTCTACTGATCCGAATGACCCAATCGCGTTGACACCCGCGCACATTTTAATAGGTCGGCCTCTTACAATGTTACCCGAGACTGATTTAACACCTGTTTCAGCTAATCGTCTATCGACGTGGAGGTTCATCTCTAAGGCTCGCCAGGATTTCTGGAAACGATGGCACTTAGAATATTTAAACGAGCTGCAAAGGCGCCAGAAATGGCATCACTCAACCGGCGAGTTAATTCCAGGGATGGTCGTCATCATCATCGACAAAAACCAACCTTGCACGCAGTGGCAGCTGGGAGTCATCGTAGAGGTACATCCTGGTGGCGACGGGATATCCAGAGTCGCAACTTTGAAAACATCACGAGGCCAGCTCAAACGCAACATCACGCAGCTGTGCCCCTTACCAGCATCAATATGAAGAGATATATGCAAAACAATATGTATACACATACAACACAAACAATTCGCTTGCTCCATTCTCTCGCAACGGGGGAGTATGTTCCGTCGCAGACGTCAGTGGTACGTGGCGCCACCTTTTCTCGCAGACGCGATGCGAGCGGCGCAAACAGCGAGCCACGTTTTCGGCGACCGATATAAGCGAGCGCGGTGGGGGTTCGCGAGAGCGCGAATGACAGGCGCGAACGCGCGAATTCAAGTCAGTCACTCTTGAGCAATCAAGCCAATACGTGCTTTTGTGCAAGAGTCCGGCATCTTTCTTTCGCTTTGTCCATATAAAGTGTAAGATATTCTCGTCCGTCCGTCGTTTTGTAACTTCAGCATTTTGTCGGGTGTGCATCGTTTTTTTCTTTCTATTTTTTGATTAACGGGAAATAAAATCATTGGGTCGCGTTTGTCCGGTACACGGTAAGCGGAATAGCAGCGCGCGGTCGTTTTATAAAATAGGTGTTCTGAACACCATCGACGCGATCCGTGACTAGTGCGGATCCGTGTGGCCCTGCCACTACCGACGCAATTCACCAGGTGAATTCGTGTGGCCCTCGCCACAAATCGCGATCGAAAGATCCGCAGGAGGTGCGCACTCCTTGTTACACACGCGTGCACGCAAATACATACACACACACATACAAGGATCCATACCTCAATTTCTCACAGTTTGTACAACGACAACGAGAGGGGTTTTATGCCGCGAGGCTTTCCCCTCTCAGAGCCTAATAAATTCATCTTTTTGTGGCTCAAAATTCGAGTCCTTTATTTTACCCTCTCCCCTTTCCCCTTTTTCCTATAAAAACAAATATCGGGATTTTCTCGCGTGTTGGAAAATCTCGACCACAATTCACTAACTATACGTGTTTTGAAGATAATAAGTCTTTAAAAATTTCTATCTGATAGTTTGCCTTGCAGAACCTTGCGACAGAGTAAGAAATATGAAAGTTTGTAATATGACTCTAAACAAAGAGACCTAACAATTAAGAAAATTTTTTTAAAAAAGCTATCGTACGGGTTTGTTATTAAAAAAAGCCAAAAATTGTCTTACGTTAGCAATGGGCAGCCTCTAAATTGATGTGAAAAACTACAATAGCAATCTTAATTCATTAGTTTACTATAATCAAAATAATAAAAACAAGTCAGTATTTATAAACGAGTTTATTTATGATGATGTAGGTTCAAAAAGTGCAGGCAGAACTTCAACACCAGAAATAACATCCCCAAGAATCATATCGCCACATACAACTCCAGAAATGACTCCCCCAGAACGTAGAACACCACAATTAACTCCACAAATTAGAACGCCAGAAAGAACTCCGGATATGACTCCCCCAGGACTTAGAACACCAAGAGCAACTCCGGAAATGACTCCTGAACACCACAGAAGAACACCACAAAGAACTCCACATAGCAGAACACCAGTAAGGCGTCATTCCCCAGAACAACGAAACGAAGAACGTCAAAACCAAGAAGGAGTTAATGTAGACGATGGACAAGGACAAGAAAATGAAAGCCATAGTAATGATATTTTTAAACAAATGATATAACTATTTTAAATTATTTTTAAGTTATATGCAGAGACGTCATTTTTTGTTTAAGGGGACAGATACACCTTTAAATTTTAAATATATTGATAATACATTTTAAGGTAAAACTAAGTCACCCATCATATACTACCAGATTTTTTTCGGAAAATTTATACATTTTATCATAATATAACTAAAATAAAATTCTTTATTTTTTTGAAGGTCGTTAGGTCCTTTTGATCGGCTATAATGAAAACCTCTATATTTCTTCGGTTACCGCGAAGTTTAGAGAGCCAATGTGATCGAATTGACGCTTTCAAGGTTTTATAATCTTCGAAATACGTGTAGTTATGAGATGAGTGTGGGAATTTGTATATAAAAATTATTGACCAAAGTTATAGTCTATTTAAGCCATATTTCATAATAAAATTTTAAAAAATCGAAGAATCGTATTTTCGTTTAAATAGACTATAACTATGGTCAATAATTTTTATATACAAATTCCCACACTCATCTCATAACTACACGTAGTTTGAGCACAATGAAAACTTGAGAGTGTTATTTAGATCACATTGGCTCTCTAAACCTTGCGGTAGCCGAAGAAATATAGAGGTTATCATTATAGCCAATCAAAAGGACCTAACGACCTAAAAAAAAATTTTAAATTATATTTTGATAAAATGTTTAAATTACCAAAAGAAATCAGGTAATATATGATGCGTGACTTATTTTAACCTTAAAATGTATTATCAATTTATTTGGCACAGCGCGTTTCTTACACATAAGAATTATACACTTAATTATTCTACACAATTTAGTATTGGTCAAATTATATACAGATATACTTGACCAATGCTATATTGTGCACAATAATTACGTGTATAATTCTTATGTGTAAGAAACGCACTATGCCATTTATTTAAAATCTAAAGGTGTATCTGTCCTCTTAATGAGTGATATTTAGGAAATATAAAATGAAAAATTTTGCAAGAATTTGAGGTGATTAGAAATATGAAGAAAAATATTATGTAAAATGAATAGTTTTTTTCAAGAAAAATAGTTGATTTTTTTACCCTTCTGAGTGTACTATAGCCTTAAGTATATATATTGT
This sequence comes from Gastracanthus pulcherrimus, assembly GCA_949152435.1. Lineage (NCBI taxonomy): Eukaryota > Metazoa > Arthropoda > Insecta > Hymenoptera > Pteromalidae > Gastracanthus > Gastracanthus pulcherrimus. The sequence continues at coordinate 68,500,466 of OX424576.1, forward strand.
GTCATTAATTTTGTTTTATATTTAAAATAGGACATTGCAAAGAGTGGATTGAGGAAATTATACATGAAATGTATATTATACTGACGGTCCTGGAGAAGAGAAGAAAAGAAGGCGGTATTTGCCGACTGAAAACGGTGAGGTTTGTAATACCATTATTTTTATTATATATTAAGTACTCAGTGAATAATTTCATGCATGTGTGGATGAATGTATGGATGGAATAGGAAACTTGTATGAAGTAATTTATTAGGTTTGCCAGATAGATTATCGAAAAATAATCGACACGTATTTTTAATTTTTTTAATTTAATGCTTATTATTAACAAATATACAACAGGTTGAAATGTCGTGTAATGTCACCATTCCTTATATATATTGATATACTGCGATGGGGAATTGCGACGTCAAACGACATTTCAACCTGCTGTATCTTTGTTATTAATAACCAATAAAATAAAAAATTTTAAATTGGATTTTTTATTCAAATGGATTTTTTATTCAAATTCCCTATTGTATGGATAGATGAATGGATGTGTATCTTAATGGTTAGTCGAATAAATGCGTCGACGGATGGATAGTCGTATGGTTAAAGGGGTTGAATTGTGAAGGTGGATGAATGGATGCACGGGTTGATGGATGGATGAATTTTATAAAAATACTTTCTCTTTGAAAAAAACGATAGAGACCATATTTTTTTAAATAAGTACTAATCAACACGTACGTAGCCTCTAGTAAGCGTTGGTGACCGTTTAATATTTTTTCTACTTTGTATGAAAGATTTTGAAAATTTCTTTTAGATATATCTTGGACCAAACTTAAGCATAGATCAATTTAGATGGGATATGCTAATAATTGAGTCAGATGCATCAAAATTTTTAAAAATGCTTGCTCAAAAAGTTTGGACGCCATATGACCTAGCAAATAGAGCTGTGGAGGTGAGAAAAGTGACGAACTTCATTCCAGGCCGTTCGCCAGTTAAAGAACTGGAAAGATGCAAGCTGCGGTTATTGATGAGTGAGCCATATTTATTTATCATTGTTGTACTAATAATCATTATTATAAGTGGAATAATCAGTTTACAATTATTATTTCTAGGTTTATTTTGGGATTACTTAGTGAAAGTAAAAAAATTCAGTAAGTCAGAGACAATTAAATATGTCAAAAAAACGACTACGTACTTATCTAAGAAGATAGCAAAATTAAGATCGGATGAAATTAAAAAAGCAGGCAGGCAGAATCCTGACAGAAGACTATTTTAATTAAAATTAGATTGATAAGTAAACAACTTTTTCATTATTATTATTATTATTATTATTTAAAACTTTTATTACCAAAACAAAGTACGATGGAGAGTATCAGAGCTCTATAAAACTCATATATCTATGCATACATTAAGTTACTTGTGTCCTTACCTTTCTTTTAATGTATCTTAATGTTAATCACCCCAAATTAAATAAAACTGTATTTAATATTAAGTAAAAAAGTTTATGTAAGTATATTCACGTATACTGTTGTAGATAGAATCACAAAATTTATTAAAGGGAGGCACCTCTGAATTATCAGCCTAGTGATATTTATATGGTCAAAGGGAGAATGATTTTTTTAAACCTAATTTTTAATGAAAAATCCGAAGGCGCAGTAAAAAAGATAAAAAAATCATTTTCCGCCGTTTAAAAAATTTTTTTTTGGTTATTGATTTTTAATATTTTATCTATAGTACGCCTAGCTAAATCCATATGTAAAGTTGTTGCAAATCATCTTGGGAATCTGCAAACAAAAATTCAGTTCAAAATATTAAAACTTGTGGAAGTAGTTCAATTTGTGTGCGTCGTGGTCGCCCGCATAATCCACCCGCCCGACGTAGAGTCGTGTTCAATACAAGGCGGGCGGCGCGGCATGGCGGCGTGGCTCTCACTAATTATGGCCACAGCGACGCACTAGAAATTGAAATACTTCCACAGGTTTTAATATTTTCAGCTGAAAATTTTTCTGTGGATTCCCAAGATGATTTCAAACAACTTTACGTATGGATATAGCTGGGCGGGTTATAGATCAAAAATTAAAAATCAATAACCAAAAAGAATTTTTCAAGGTGGTCGAAAATAGTTTTTTTGATTTGTTCTGTGTGCGCCATCGGATTTCTCATAAAAAATTAGCTTTAATAAAATATCATTCTGCCTTCGATCATTTAAATATCACTAGGCCGGAAATTCAGAGATGTCTCCCCTTAACTTACTTGTGTTCTTCCGTTATTTGAATATGTTAATGTTAATCGCGAGACATTAAATAATGACTTTATTTATCATTAAGTAAAATGTTTATGTAATTTGAGTTCATTGACGAAGACTGGTATAGATAATATCACGTGCTGTAATAACTTATTTGCGTTCTTCCTTTATTTGAATATGTTAATGTTAATCGCGAGACATTAAATAAGGCCTTTATTTATTATTAAGCAAAATGTTTATTTAATTTAAGTTCAATAACGAAGACCGTTATAGATAGAATCACGTGATGTAATAACTTATTTGTGTTCTTCCGTTATTTGAATATGTATTAATGTTAATCGCAAAAAATTAAATAACAACTTTCTTTAATATTAAGTAAAAACGTTTATGTACTTTATGTTCATTCATGAACACCTTTAGACATAAAATCACATGATTCATTAAGTTTCTTGATGTTCTTCAATTATTTGAATGTATCTTAATGTTAATAACGGCAAATTAAATAAAAAGTTTATGTGCGTAATATAAATAATTCTTTATTTAATATTCCTTCCTATAAAATAATTTATAAATAAAACATCTTGAGTTTATAAATAAAAAGAAGTTGAATATAATTATTTAAGCATGTTTTTTCGTAAATAAATAAATAAATAAACAAATAAATAAATAATTAATTTAATTTTACAAAAAAAAAAAACATTTTAGTACGTACTTTAGTACGTACTACAATATGCACTTTGATACATGCTAAAAAACGTATGAAATCAGGTCCATTTTGAGATGTACTTTAATACGTAAATAAATATGTATTAATCGTCGTACTTTACTGTGTAGTTTCGTATGTACTATAGTACGTATTGTAGTACGTGCTTTAGTACTTACTCAAGTACGTACTACAGTACGCACTATAGTACGTAATATAGTACGTACAAAAGAATGTTGTTATTTTTAACAGGGGTGTCTTAACGATCTCGGCATTTATCATCGAAAATCCACTCGATTTTCCGAAAAAAAGTCAACCCTTTTACTCTCGAGTGCGACACTCGAGAACTTATATTCTTTTTCGAGTGTTCAGTGGCCTAATTTGTCTTCCGTTTACTCAGCGCAGCTGCTCGCGAGATAAAATTCAAATATGTGTACAGCATCAGACTCGGAGGTTTGATCCATCCATTTCGCACCCTCCCGCCCAATTTTAGTTACGTCTGCTTTTACGTTATCCTCCCATCTGCGTCTAGGTCTACCTAGAGATCGCGTTGCTTTCGGTTTTCCTTTCATTATGCGCGCTGTCTACGATCATCGCCCATTCTTGCCACGTGCCGTGCCCATCTTAGTCTCCGTGATTTTATTATTCTGTTAATATTTGGTGACGCGTACAAATTATGTAGCTCGTCATTGTGCAGTTTCCTCCACTCCCCAGTTTCCTCATCTTTCTTTGGCCCGTATATTTTCTGCAGAACCTTATTTTAAAATACCCTAAAACGATTTTTTTCCGCTTTAGTGAGCGCCCAGGTTTCGCACCCGTACAAGATTACCGGCATTATTATAGTCCTATGTATCCTTATTTTGACATTTTTCGACAGTAGCTTTGACTTAAGTAATCTATTCACAGCGTAGAAGCAGGCATTACCCGAATGAAGTCTCTTATTAATCTCAGCTTTAATTTCGTTTCGATCATTTATAGTTGTACCTAAATATCTGAATCCGCTAACCTTTTCAAAAGTGAAATTTCCGACTCTGAGATCGCCCTCTCCTTCGCGAATGCCCAGTTTCTCCATGATCATATATTTCGTTTTCGATTCGCTCACTTCTAACCCCGTGTCTTTAGCCGCATTTATAAGGATTTCCGCGTTTCTCGCCACCGTGTCACCATTATCTCCCACTATATCCAAGTCATCCGCATAGCCTAAAATCTGCGTTGTTCCGTTGAGTCTTGCGCCTAACTCGCTAGCCTGTATTTTTCTAACAACATACTCTAGCGTCAAGTTAAAGAGTACCGTTGAAAGCCCGTCAACTTGCTTCAAACCGTCGCGTATCGTGAACGATTCGGTATACATTACCGCCTACTCGGACCTTTCCAGTGCTTCCGTTCAGACACATTTGAATTAATTTTACGAGTTTTTTTGGTACGCCAAGGAGCACTAGGATTTGATACATTTTGCTTCGTTTGACAGAGTCGTACGCTTTCTTAAAGTCCACAAATAGCTGGTGTATAGTTTCGCAATATTCCCACTTTTTCTCTAATAATTGTCTTAGGGTAAACATTTGATCGCTCGTCGACCTGTTGCGCCGGAATCCACACTGATAATCTCCTATTATATCTTCCGCGAATGGTGTGAGTCTGGCCTGTATTACGTTTGACAGAACTTTGTAGCAGGTAGCTAAAAGTGAGATTCCCTGGTAGTTATTGCTGTCTGTTTTATCTCCCTCTTTAAAGATCGGTATGATGATGGATTCTTTCCAATTTTCTGGTATTGTTTAATTTCTCCAAATAGCACATACTAGATCAAAAATTTTAGATATAAGCGCGGTGCCCCCATATTTAAAGTAGTTCAGTTGGTATAGAATCATTTCCTGAGGCCTTATTGTTTTTTAGCTTTTTGATCGCGGCCTCTACTTCTTTGTAGGTCGATTCGTCCATATGGAGTTCAGCAGTGCGGATTTCGTCTCCCATTTCCTCGGAGTTTTCATGCACGTTTAATAACTTATCGAAACAGTCTTTCCATAATTTCAATAGTTCATTTTCGCTTGTCACGAGGTTCCGGTCCTTATCTTTCATTAACTGCGATCTACTGAAAACCCTTCCTAATAGCGTTTATTCCTTTGTACATCTCGCGCGGTTTATTTTCCTTACTATTAGTTTCTATTTTTCTAATTTCATTTTTCTGATACTCGCGCTTCTTGTTTCTGTAAATCACACCCACTTGCTTTCTTATTTCATGGTATTCTTCTTCGACCCTACCGTTTTCATTGTGTACGCTATCTAATTTAGCCTTCTTACGTCTTTCAAACCAGAGTTCGCACTCTTCGTCAAACCATGGTTTGCTCTTGGGCCTTTTTTTCTTACCCAGTATTTTGTGCGCGGCCCCTTTTATAGTTTTTTCGATAGCCCCCCATAACCCGTTCGGATCGTCATCTACTCCCGTCTGTGCATCCGTTTCCTCGAGCACCTGAAATCGGTTGCTAACTTCTACTTGGTACTTGATTCGCTCTATCCCGCTTCGTAGTTTTCCAATATCAAAGGTTTCTACTTTGTTCGCTCGCTTACTATTTTGACCGGCTACTAATCTGGCTCTTAATTTGGCCACTACTAGATAATGATCCGAGTCGCAATCCGCCCCCCCTATAGGTCCTTAAAAATCAATAACCAAAAAGAATTTTTCAAGGTGGTCGAAAATAGTTTTTTTGATTTGTTCTGTGTGCGCCATCGGATTTCTCATAAAAAATTAGCTTTAATAAAATATCATTCTGCCTTCGATCATTTAAATATCACTAGGCCGGAAATTCAGAGATGTCTCCCCTTAACTTACTTGTGTTCTTCCGTTATTTGAATATGTTAATGTTAATCGCGAGACATAAATAAACGACGAGTACATTGGTAGGTTTGAGATATATATATATATATATATGTATATATATATATATATATATATATATATATATATATAACCGCATAAAATATGATTATAATTCCCTTGTTTATAATTCAATTTAAATTTAATTGAACCCTTTACTTACCTCACGTATAATACATTGATTTATCAACCGAATATTGGACAGATCTATTTTGATGGAAGTATAAATATTTTATAAGGGGATGTCGGCGCTTATGTAGAATTATATAGTTACCAAAATTTTAGTATTTTAAATGTTCTTATTTATTTTTCATTTAAACAATGCCAAAAGTTATCCACTGTTCTTCAAGTCATTATAAACTGTTCACAGCGATAATATTAGTAAAGGCTGAAAATGAATTAAATAATGTAAAATGTTGTGTATGAATCAATAATTATAGCTCCGATATCCCCTTTTAATCAAGTATTTGCATTTTAAAAGTTATAACGTAAATTCGTAACAACACAAATTTTGTAACTGAATGTAGTTTCAACTTTTGGCTCACTTACAGATTTTTTGAATTATAATTTTTACAAATAAATAATTAATTTGTATAACTGACTAAAGTAACATAAATTACATCATTGATGATTACAGTATTATCATCAATCTAATTTCAATTCAACTTTTTGAAACTACAAATAAAATATTTAAATAATAGTTAATTTCTCTTAAAATAGATGCCATAAAATTGAATCATCAGAATGTGACTGACGAAGACATCAAAACCAGCATATCGTCCTGGCTAGATTTGTGTCGAACACGGATTAAACGTAATCAAAGGTACTTACATTATCTATCTTAATAAATGTCGCATACCGATCATTATTATGCGACTTACTGTACAGTCCGAACACTAATTATTTGTCATAGGAATTACAATTAACGACTTATGCGAATTCGCACGTCTTGTATTCTGCAAAGTTTTAAGCTAAAATTTTATCGTCACCTTTAAAAAATTTAAAAACTCCTGGAAAGAAAAATAACGAAAATTTATTTACCGATGGTATGGCTGGTCGTATCTGTTGCAACGCCGTTACCCTAAGCGGGTCCTGGGCGTAGTCGTCCAGAGCGGACGGGTAGGTGCCTATCACCACTACACAGCGCGTTCTCAGGTTGCGGATAGAGGAACGACCCCTGAGAAAGAGATTAGCTGCGAATAAAGCAAATAAGCAGTCGCGGACAGCCGATAGGCCCAGGCGTGGGTGTGATGAGCCCGCACTGGCGAACGCATTCATCTAGAAACACTACGCAAGCACCGCAACAACTACAAACACTATACAAAATCTCCTATCTTACTTTCTTCTTCTACCTTACTCTGTAATCTATCTCTTTTACCACACATTTCAAACAAAAACTGGGCCAAAAATCCTGCTGTCGTGGAGGATGCGGGAGCGATGACAACTGCCCTGAGAGGGGATGTGTAGAATGATTCGCCACCTGGTCTTACATGGCAACGAAGCCAGCGAAGGCGCGCTGCCTTGCAGGGGGGCGTTAGGATATGAGAATGAAACCGAGTTTGTCTGACGACGAGTTGACTATGTCCTCGCCAAAGTCGGAAAGCTCTCATACTTAGTTCTAGGGAGGTATGAGGGTTATCACCCCTAGACGGATGGACTCACCTGCGATCGGAACAGGATCCAAAACGCGCGGGTTTAACTTACTATCATGGCTCAAAGAAAACAAAACCAAACCAAAAGAAACTTAAGGGTGGGAACCTGGAATGTACGCAGTCTACACAGAGCGGGCGCGTTCCGGGAAATCATAAATGAAACTGAGAGGTACAATTTAGATTTGGTAGCAATACAAGAAACCCGATGGAAAGATAACGCGATGCTAGGATCCGGTAACTTCACCTTTTTATATGGAGGCGCGAGCGGGCATTCTCTAGGCACCGGATTTCTTGTTAACAAAAGCATCATACATTCCGTTAAAAGTTGCAATTTCGTGAATGACCGACTCTCGTATATCATCATCGAAGGAGCGTGGTATAATTACGTGGTTATTAACGTCCACTGTCCCACGGAGGACAAAGAGGAAGAAGTCAAAAATCTTTATTATGAAACTTTAGAGCAATTAATCGATCAATTCGCGTCTTACGACACCAAAATAGTAGTGGGGGATTTCAATGCTAAAATAGGGAGAGAGGAAATGTTTAGGCCCATCATAGGCAAAGAAAGTCTGCACGAAACCAGCAACGATAACGGTATTATGGTCATAAATTTCGCGGCCGCAAAAGATCTTATAGTCAAGACCACGTGCTTCAAGCACAAGGATATACACAAGGCAACGTGGACATCGCCGGATGGGGCCACGCACAATCAAATCGATCATTTTCTTATTGATAAGAGGCGCCACACGAATGTACTCGACGTAAGGACCTATAGGGGGGCGGATTGCGACTCAGATCATTATCTAGTAGTGGCCAAATTAAGAGCCAGATTAGTAGCCGGTCAAAATAGTAAGCGAGCGAACAAAATAGAAACCTTTGATATTGGAAAACTACGAAGCGGGGTAGAGGGAATCAAGTACCAAGTTGAAATTAGCAACCGATTTCAGGTACTCGAGGAAACGGATGCACAGACGGGAGTAGATGACGATCCGAACGGGTTATGGGGGGCTATCGAAAAAACTATAAAAGGGGCCGCGCACAAAGTACTGGGTAAGAAAAAAAGGCCGAAGAGCAAACCATGGTTTGACGAAGAGTGCGAACTCTGGTTTGAAAGACGTAAGAAGGCTAAATTAGATAGCGTACACAATGAAAACGGTAGGGTCGAAGAAGAATACCATGAAATAAGAAAGCAAGTGGGTGTGATTTACAGAAACAAGAAGCGCGAGTATCAGAAAAATGAAATTAGAAAAATAGAAACTAATAGTAAGGAAAATAAACCGCGCAAGATGTACAAAGGAATAAACGCTATTAGGAAGGGTTTTCAGTAGATCGCAGTTAATGAAAGATAAGGACCGGAACCTCGTGACAAGCGAAAATGAACTATTGAAATTATGGAAAGACTATTTCGATAAGTTATTAAACGTGCATGAAAACCCCGAGGAAATGGGAGACGAAATCCGCACTGCTGAACTCCATATGGACGAATCGACCTACAAAGAAGTAGAGGCCGCGATCAAAAAGCTAAAAAACAATAAGGCCTCAGGAAACGATTCTATACCAACTAACGGTGGAGATAACGGTGGAGATAACGGTGAAACGGTGGCGAGAAATGCGGAAATCCTTATAAACGCGGCTAAAGATATGGGGTTAGAAGTGAGCGAATCGAAAACGAAATATATGATCATGGAGAAACTGGGCATTCGCGAAGCAGCGGGGGATCTCAGAGTCGGAAATTTCAATTTGAAAAGGTAAGCGAATTCAGATATTTAGGTACAACTATAAATGATCGAAACGAAATTAAAGCCGAGATTAATAAGAGACTTCATTCGGGTAATGCCTGCTTCTACGCTGTGAACAGATTACTTAAGTCAAAGCTACTGTCGAAAAATGTCAAAATAAGGATATATAGGACTATAATAATCTTGTATGGGTGCGAAACCTGGGCGCTCACTAAAGCGGAAGAAAATCGTTTTAGGGTATTTGAAAATAAGGTTCTGAGGAAAATATATGGGCCAAAGAAAGATGAGGAAACTGGGGAGTGGAGGAAACTGCACAATGACGAGCTACATAATTTGTACGCGTCACCAAATATTAACAGAATAATAAAATCACGGAGACTAAGATGGGCAGGGCACGTGGCAAGAATGGGCGATGATCGTACAGCAGTGCGCATAATGAAAGGAAAACCGAAAGCAACGCGACCGCTTGGTAGACCTAGACGCAGATGGGAGGATAACGTAAAATCAGACGTAACTGAAATTGGGCGGGAAGGCGCGAAATGGATGGGATTGGCACAAAATAGGGAAACGTGGAAGGCTTGCGTAGATGAGGCGATGAACTTTTGAGTTCGAAATGCCACTTAAAAAAAAAAAAAATGGCTGGTCGTATAATAATATTAATAATAATAACGATATGGAATACTCCGTTAATTTATATTGACAGGGTGTCTGAGTATCGTAAGATCGTCCTTAGCAAGAATTACAACAGTTATTATAGTTTTCTTCACTTTCTGACTATTGTCAATTTCCAAATTAGAAATAAAGTTCAAAATAAAAATTTTCTTTACCCTTCTTTCACTTTTCTCAACATATATAAACAGTTTTGTTCGATTATTAATACTTACGATATCAGCTAGATGTATAAAACTAATTTTTTTTGGATATTAACTAGGCTGTTACATTAAATTCCCAAATTAAATTGCATACATCAAAATGTTTGGAATTTTATTTTAGTTTTTGTTAACTTTTTTGTACATTGTTCAACAGTTTTATCCAGAATAAAGTACATTTTCTACTGATTTATTAACTAAAATCAAAACGTTTAAATAAAAGTATATTAAATGAACATAACTTTTGATAACTGTAAAAAACAAGTTATAACTACATACAGTAGAAGAAAATCAAATAACAGTCGTTTCCGTTTCAATTTCGATATTTTTCAATAGTTTATTTATGTTGTCTTCAGCTTATATCAGTTTTATTTTGATTTTTTTTTATAGCAACCATAGTCCAGTCAAATTTGATCGATGATTTCTTAAACAGTAAATATATCGCAACGCATTCAAAGACATGTCTTTATTTTGATTTGAATCTAATCGTTTGATTATTGTATTACCAGCCTCAGCAATGCTAGCATGATCGGCATTAAAATTATAAAATTTTTGCGCAATTTTTACAAGTTCGTCGCTTTTGTCAAGTAATTTAATCAATTTATTTTTACCTAGCCTGTAGAAAGCCGATGTGGTATCACAGCCACTAAATGCATGTAAAAACGCAACTATATTTTTTAGTTTTGAATATTTAAAACTATTGTTGCTATAAAGCTTTTATATATTTTATAAACGGGCTGTAAGAGCATGACTTGTAGTTGTAGAAAACATGGCCTTCCTTGCTCTGATATTTGCCACAATTGTCATGGACAATCTTGCTCCAACATAGAGGAAGTAATTGTAGAGATAGAAGATGAAACAGTAAGCAACGATATTAATGATGAAAATGAAGAAAACGAAAATGAATCTACGCAAGAGAACAAAAGACAGCGATTAAATTAATATTTTATTTACTGTAATTATTTTTAATGTACGATTATTATTTTTAATGTAAAATATGAAAAAGGTTTGTAAAAATAAATGATAACGATACTTTGATGACATCAATCTTATTTAATGGATACTCCTGACCCTTTATATATTTGAATTTATTCCGTCGCTACTTGAAATACGAATCTTCAAAAGTAAATGAATAATATAATTAAAAGAATGTGTAAATAGTCGCGAAACTTTCTTAATGTAATGTAAAAAGCGATTCTGATGCAGGAAAAAATGATAAAATGAAATTTATTACATTTTAAAGGTTTAAATAAATTAACTGACTAAAAGTAATGACACCAATGTTATTTTTTACTCGCGCTATCCCAAATTAAAAAAAAAAAGAGCAAGATACGATAAAAATTGACCGATTTACGGCGATTTTTTCCGAGCGCTACGATTTGAAGTAAGTTTGTCAACTTTTAGACTCGAGCGCGCGGCGGTGCCCCCACTCCGTCTCCCGCGCTGCTGATCGGCCGCCGTTGAGCGGTCATTGCTTTCCGACATTGAATTTGTAGTTAAAAATTGATTTTAGAGTTACGAGTGGCAGTTATCCTAAAGGTATAAGTTTTCAACTGTAGCAGCAAATTTGATAATTTGCAATATCTCATTTGTGTACTGAGCAATGGCTTATTATAAAAAAATGTATCTTGGCTCCTAATGCTCGTAGAAAAACGATTTTTTTTCAAAATTAAGATAAAAATCGCCGCTTTGCAATTAATTTTGTTTGATTAAAATCGGACTAAAATATTGTCTCCTACATAAAAAGTTAATTAAGCGTTCTATAAACATTTACATCCCAGAGAGCCCCTAATTAAAATTTTGCAGTTCTCGAAAAAGTTTATTAAAATATAACTCTTCTAGATTGCGTATGAACAAGGGCGACTAAACTGACTGACTTTTTAACATTTGCCAGTACCGTGAAAAAAAAAATTTTCGAAATATAGCTATTATTTTAGAAAAAACTATAATGAATAGAGACTTGAAATTTTGCATGCTATTTCTATTACTTGAGTACTATATTTTTCTGAAATATGATTGAAAAATATTCATTTTCTCAAAAGTTATAAACAATTTTCAATTTTCACGAATTTAGCGTTCTTTAGCAATTTGCAAAGAAACTATAATAGATAGAAATGTGCCCTCCCTGACTTTTTTATAGAAAATTTAATAACGAACAACTTTTTTTAATAACTTTTTCCTCTAAAATCAATACTTTCCAAGATACAGAGCGAAATAAGAAAAAAAGTGCAGAAATCCAACTTTAATTGTTAATTGTTTATAAAGCTTACAGGATCCATTGTTCACGTCTTCAGATTATCATTCTAGACACTTTTCCGAACAATTTAAGCCCTTAACCGATGTCATTGGGATTATTGATAAAAATTTATCATTTTGAGTCTAATTTGACTGTACTATTGGTCGCGATTGACTGCCTGTGTTTTAATATATTGGGACGTGAAATACACGTCACAATTGTTATATCATTAAATCTACTGAAAATATAACTTTTTATTGCATTATAAGGTGTATAGATTCAATAATTGTGGGTTTTGAGTAGTTTACAAAAATTATCCTTTAGTCGGTCATTTGGTTAAAATGTCAACTTTTTTATTAAAAGTGATAAGTAAATAAAAAAATACTGGCTGATTCTAAATGAAAAAAGAACAAAAAAAGTTATGTATTATTTTATCTGTAAACCCATAGTTTGTGAATTAAAAATAGCTCAAGATAAAAAAAATCAAGTTTCTTTGTATTTTTAATTCACAAACTATTGGGTTTACAGAAAAAATCATAGATACCTTTTTGTATTCTCTTTTCATTTAGAATCAGCCAGTATTTTTTTATTTACTTATCTCTTTTAATAAAAAAGTTGAAATTTTAACCAAATGACCGACTAAAGGGTAATCTTTGTAAACTACTCGAAACCCACATTTATTGAATCTGTACACCTTATAATGCACCATCAGAAAAATAGATGACTTTTTGTATCCACTGATACGTTTCCTTAATCGTTTTCAATATAGGTTCTTGAAAAGCATTAACAACAAAAGCATTATGCTTCATGTAATCGCTGATTACACAAGAACTTGCACATTGTAGTTTATCATCATTCGGAGTTTAATAATACATTGTAAATGGATGCAATGTAGCTTGAATGTTATTAAAATAAAAAGCTTGAATGGAATCCTGAGCAATAAAAGAATAATTCTCTGCAAAATCCATTATTATTATACATGTATCTGAAACTAAGTTTTTTTTCAGATGAACAAGATAATCTTTTTGAATTTCAGCTATATAATGATGCTCGGACAATTCCCAGAGTTCATTTTCTAAGTCCTTCATAAAGATATCCAACAATTCAGTTATTCTTTGAAGAGTAACTCTGCTAACTGTTTGTGATTTTTGCTCATCTTTTTTATTTTCAATATTTATTGGCTTCCAGTTATAATAGGTTATATGGCTATCGTTTTTTAAAAAATTATTTTGTTTAAAATAATTTTAAACAGCTTGCTTTCCAGGACAATTGTTACATAAATGCAACATACAATTACTTTTATCTACTGAACATACCATACGTTCAAGTATATCTCTATAAGATATTTTAGAGTTTAAGGCCTGTAATTTTAGCTTAACATTTTGATGCTGAGAGCAGACACATACAGAGTGCGTTCCAGGACTTCCTGTCAAGACACATTCAGCCGGGCGTAAACTTGCAAAGCTTGAAAAACCTAGTATTTTATTTGACGTGTTCTCCTTTACATACTTTCCATAAAGATCTTTTAAGTTATAGAGAATTAATCTTTTTTGACGGAGCTCTTGTTTTTGTGTATGCTCGTTAATAACACTGATACATTCTTTCACACCAGCACAAATTCTGCTATTTGAATCATCTCTGTAGAACTCTTTTATCGATTCAATAAATTCTGATGAACATATCTGTTTAATTTTTCGAGGAGTTTCTGCCATAACACCTGAAATGCAATATAAAGTTAAAAACTAAGAAGCATCCCAATTTTTATTAACTTGTAGAATAAAATTTATCTCAAAAAAATTAGATATAGAAATAACATTTTAATAGTACTTTTATTAATTAATTAGTTTAATTACTTACCGAAACGTTCTCTTAATTCATTAGCTTTTCGAAAATAGTAACGTGAGCAACGTAAATGTTGGAACACTTTATTATATGCCCAGTCACATGGCAATAGTGTTAATAAACGAATTTTTTCTTCGACAGTATTTGCTTTGTCGTAACTAGATTTTATATTCTCTATAACAGCTTGAAATGATAAGCGATCCTGTTGTAGCGTATCGAGATCTGTAGCATGATCAAACTCAATATCATATACATTGCTCAACTCATTAGTAACTTGGTGACAAATAGTACTGACTATTTTCACAGCATTCTTTTTTACACGGTCCTTGGTAAGCTTTTGTCTTTTAGGTGGTGACAAGTCGAAAAACTCCAACATTCTTTTTAAATTTTTTTACTTTTTTTCCTTTTCTTGACTCTCGGTATAAAAAACTGATCCTGAACTTGATTCGATTGATGGAATGCTGTCAGAAATAGTTGCCTGAGACAAATTTGCAGTTGCTTGCTGTGTATCTTTCCAAGATTCGATTTTTGAAGTTACTATGTCGTAACATTTAGGACACACTTTTTTTCCAGGGATCAAAACAACCTCTTCACCAACTTGATTGAAATTATTGCCAATTTCTAAAGTAATATTTTTCAAATTTCCTGTTCTTGTACCATGCTTCTCAAAAAGTTCACAGCACTTAAGCTGTAACGATGAATAATAATCCAAATATTTAACCTTATGATGATCACAGATAAAACCTTGTGATTCTTTTGTAAAAGTTTGAACTCTATATTCTAGCAGTATTAGATCATCTGATGGCAAATCTTTTAGGTTATGCAAACAGGCTTTCTTTGATAATGATTTTAAATGACATTCATCGTCAATTAATGAGCCAATATAACATTGACTATCACTCATTTTGGCATCCCAAATTAAAAAAAAAACAGGCAGCAACAAACAGTGTAAATAAATTTTTTTTCTTCCTCGTTAAACGTATCGGTTCCAAAACATGTACTCCAGTATAGTTCCATATACAAATATAAACAGTGTAGAATCCATCTGTAAAATGGAGATTGCGATAGGGAGCAACTTCAGAGGGCTTCTTGATACATCGCGGAGCGTTGCGCGCGCTTCTAGAGGACATAAATATAAATAGTGTAGTGTCTAGTTATGTTGCAGAAAACATAAAGGGCCTGTTCTCAGAAAAGTAACAAGGAACATATATAAAATATATGAGCACAGAAAAAGGAACAAGGAACAGATATTGAGCACACGGAACACGTGCTCCGTTGTCAATTAAAAAAATATTGATTTCCTATTACGTAAAATAATTATTTTATATTTAAATTCCCCGCTATACCGCCGCGCGACGTTCGTTTATAATAAAATATAACGGTATCGTCTTATTCGTTGCAGCCGCGCGAACGTCAGTCGCGTGCAATGCGGCTTAAATGACTCCTCGCTAGGTAATAGAGACTTCTGTCTCGTTTTTGGCAATGTGCGAGACAAAGTGGACCGTGCACAGGTCGTCGATGCAGTGGCTAGCGCAGGTATACGCACGTGCGTCGGGAAGGGAAGCATATTGCGTGTAATTATGCTCGATTTCAGCCGAATCTGACGTTAAAAAAAAAGTCACAGCTCCGAAACAAAGCCTAGGGGCAGAACGAAACTTTAGGGTAGTTTTCTACTATGTTTGAGCTAACTTTTAGGCCTGGTTAGGTTAAGATTGGTACATGTAGAAATGTGCTATAGAGGTGCCAACTTCGCGATTTTTGAAAAATAGGCTACCTTTCAAGACCTATAACTCTAGTTTTAATCGATGGGTTTTAAAAATCGACATGTAGAATTGAACATCTATCCAAAACCAACTTTTTAAGAGATGTTGAGCCTAAATCGCTTGAAAGCTGATGGAATGGCGAACGATTGAAAATGACCAAAAAACCATTGATTTTGGTGTCTACTGCTGTTCGAGCCATTTCCGCTATTTAAATATATATGTCATGGGAGTATTTTTTACTCAAATTTAACATAATTACCGACAGATTTCCGAAGAATTTATTTTGTTTTTCATAATGCAAAGTTGTGGGAATTTTTTTAAATTAGCCACTTTTTAGCGATTTTTGAAAATTCAAAACATTCTACAGGGCCTCAGGTGGCACCTAGAGGGCTGAAAATTTATGAACAACCTTGTTTTCTAATGTACTTTCATAGAAAAAATCGGCGGTAACAATGGCCGACCCCCCGCGCAGCGTTTTGTAAAACTTGGCTGGAATTATCCATATATATATATATATATATATATATATATATATATATATATATATATATATATATATATATATATATATATACATATACTTAGTTTCACTCTTAATCGCTTACTGCGTGGAAGCTCTCTCTATTTTCCATTATAATAAGTCATAAGTATTTTATGCCATCGTGGGCATAACGTGTATAGTTATAAAAATAAATTCTTGTTAAAAGTATATTCTAAACATTATTTTCTTGTGTGATAAAATCTTACCATCTATAAAAACTGTTCATATCGTATAATAATTATTATAAACTATTTCGTCGCTGCTCTTCAATAATTCGTTGCTGCTCTCCAATCAACAAGGTAAGAACTATTGTACCTAAAGTCTAATATTATTCATGTTTTTCCGCCAGAGCATTGCTCTAGCAGTCTTTATTTACGCGCCCTACTCTTTTAGTCGCCAAGCTATAAAATAATAAAAGCTTGCCCGTGCAACTTATAACATAATATCCATTTTCTTTTCGTCAGGATTTAAACAATCCTAAACTAATCTCGATCTGCACGTCCTCCTCCTTTCAAGCCTGCCACGCTCGATTAATTCATCGCCCGTACAACTGCTTGGTACGCGACGGATAAAGCCGTGATTAACCGGGAAACACTAAACTAATAAAATTCTATTTTTTAAATAAATAAAGTCCGGACGTCACAGCTATAAAACTAGTGACAGCTAGCTGGGATTACACGGTGGGCTTAGATAAGGTTCAACCCAAAAGTGCCCCCACCTCTAAGATTCTTTCAAACACTATTTCAGTGATGCATACCGAGTAATTTAAGCCCAAAATGAAAATAATCGCCGGGAGGAATCAAAAGAAAACTCGATTTTACTAAATTTTTTGTAGGTTAATCGATCATACTTTGTACAAAACCAATCCATGGGAATATTTTTAGGCCTACAATCTTTGTCTGATTTCCGTGAACAATATCCGCTTAGTCAAAATTCACAAACCATCAATATCGTTTTTAAAACTCGAAAAAATAGCCAAAAATTGAGTGTTTTGCTGGTTTTTGGGACATATCTCTTTACTGGTACACTTGAATAGTATAATAATAATATTAATTTGAACGCTAATTAATTTATCTATAAAACAAAACAAAAATTTCTACCCTATCTATCGAAAATCAAATATATAGCTATTTGAATATGGCGAAATCGGGATAAGAAATGTTTATGATGCAAAGTTTGAGCTATAATTTTGTAGCTGTGCCTAATAAGGATAATTTGTTAAATTTTCCTTAAAGTAGACTGAATTTTGAGAAATTTAAAAAAAATTGACCCCTTTAGCAACATCATAGCCACCAATATAACGATCGTAAGGCGGGACTCGGTACTTGCAGCGGAAAGCACAGTGGCAATATCGCGGAGCGCAATCGAGCGCGCTTGCGTACAGCGTTCTATTTTTGTATAGTAGTCTCTGAGAATACAAAAATAGGATGTAAACGACTTTTCATATTATAACACATAATAATCTTTATTTTGTAAATAATAAATCGGTAAATTTATTTATTTTAATGAAGATATGCTATTCAAAAGTAATGAATTACATATATAAATATAAATATACCGACTTTGTTGAAAAGAATAAATAAAAAGTTTATATATTTTTTTATACGAATTTGAAATAAATATAAGCCCAAAATGAAAATAATATATTTTACTTATCTTTTTACTTACTTATATCTACTTATTATATTTTATAATTGTTTATCCATGTATGCACTATAAACTACTCCAACATTAAGAGTCTATTTTTAATCGAAAACAAAAAGATTTACAATTCACTGTTATTTATAAACATGTGAACGTTGTCATGTATATGCAAAACTATTTACGTTTGAAATTGCAAAAATGCCTAAGTACAGAAACCATCAAGAGAATCGGCACTTTATCTGTTTGCTTTACCTGGGCAAAATCAAAGCAATGCATCTCATAAAAGGTGCATTGCAAACACTCGTAAGACAACAATTTGAATACGATGAAAGTGACGCACGTTTACCGCTTGTGTTGTGCTCTAATTGCAAACGTAACCTCTATCTCAATCGAAATGATCCAACGAAAAAAGTTCAGACACCGGATTTTAGCCGATTCTCACCTTCAAAAAAATTGACCAGATTGAGTCTAGATAATGTTTGTGATTGCGATCTGTGCGTCTTAGCTCGAAAAGGCTCATTGAATTCTTCGAATCCTCTCGAAGCCGCGAATACGAGAGAGCCTGGTAAGTTACGAGCCTCGTACAACTCCACATTATAATACGCGTGTCAATAGAGAGCAAAATAAACTTACAATATTTTCCATTTATAAAGTTTCGAAAGATACTCCAACGACCGAGGCTCAGTGTTCTAATTGTTTTGCTGTAATTTCGAAGGGAATTTCACATAGATGTACGCTGCCTACACGCATTGAGAATTTGACAAGCACGATAGAGCAAGCAGGACCTAAAGTTGTAGACCAAGTAATTTCATCTTTATTAAAGAGAAAACTAGAAAATGACAGTAGTAATGCATCAACTCTGTCACGTGTTCAACCACGCGGGGGCAACGCTCTTAAAATTGTCGTTGGTACCAAGAATATTGAAAGCTCGTCAAAAAAAACAGTATTATCAGATGATTTTTTAAAAATACTAACTAGCACCCATTTATCGCAGAAAAAAACCTTAGAAATAGCTAAGGCGCTACGCGTAGCTACAAAAAATTCAAAAATTATTGAATCAAATTTGCATAAAAAATTATTTGTTAAAAGCCACTGCATTGATGAATATTTTGATCTTAAGACATTTAGTTTCACGAGTAATAAAGGGAAAGAAAGTACTATAGTTACCGAGACAGTTGCTTATTGCAAAGATCTCGAAGGTTTGATTGAACACGTCACTGAAAAACGTGGAGTACCTGATTTTCACTTGAAATTCGGGATAGATGGTGGAGATCGAGTTACCACAATTCGACGGTTATAACCTTGATATTAATTGCTTTATAAATGATGTGCGTTACCTTGCATCTTACGTACCTAAACTTTTTTCCAAAAGATTTTTAGAAATATTAATCCAAAATCACTTAAGGGGAGAAGCACGAGACCTTGTACTTCAGTATGCATTTAACGATTATGTTGAACTTCTCGATTTATTATCTTATCACTACGATTCAAGAACCATATTTCATTTAAAAAATTACTATAATGATTTAATAAAACATATAAGAATTCAAATGAATCCGAGTGAAACGGTCCAAAAATTTTACGTTAGATTTATTGAGTCATTGAACCTATTACAAAGTGAATTATTAAATTATTCAAATAACCCTTTTTACAATTAAATAAATAAGAAGCTGCAAGAAGAAGCTTTAAAGTCATTATATAACGGACTTCTTTCCAAAATAAAAAATGAATTATCTACTAAATTTTATGATTTAGAGGATTTAAGAACTCGGGCAATAGATGCGGAAAATCCGATTAAATTAAAATCCCAATTTTCAATTCTTATGCAAGTAAATGAATATAATAAATTGCTCCTACAAAAGCTTGTGGGAGAAGAAAAAGATAAGAAATTAGAAGTAAAAATACCTGAGCAAAGAACAAAAATCTAATCAAATTCATCTAAATACACAAGTAAAACTCTCACTGTTAAAATTCGAAAAACTAACCACACAATACATAACAAACAAGTTAAAATTTATCTAGCCTATAATATTTATGTGACTAAAAACAAGTGCTATGAAAATTCAAATGGTGTTTATGAGTTGAATTTACTAAAACTTACTCTTTTAAATATTTGTAAAACATTTAATCTTAGCAAAAAAACAGCATCATGCGATCTTCGAATTGCTATTAAAATCTTAAAAATGTTAACCTTCCAATGAAATCATTACTTTCTATATCAAAAACTCCTTCAAATTTTAAGAAATTTACTGAAAAAGATAATTATTTTACCGAACATATCAGTGTACAAAAATACAACCATTTTTCAAAGCAGTTCATGCAATTCACGGCGAGAATATCGAAGAGATTCTTTATTACGAAACAGAAGATAAAGAAAATAAGAATTACAAATTAAACTATCTACCTTAAATATATTCAATATAAATTCACGCGCGAAAAATATATTTTGCTTTTATAATATAATAACTATTTATAAATATATGTATGTACAGTCATAAAATTTCTCTCTCAATTCCAATCATCAAACTTTCGTTGAAAATACCCATCCAAAACACTAAGTGCTAGGGTGGATAACATGTATCAGAAAACATAAATATCCTATCGATCTTTGTTATAAGTGAGAAATTCTTGGCAATCTTGGTTGTGCTCGAAAAAGAAGCCCCATCTGATGCACTAAGAGCTAAGGTGGATACATGTGCTTGAGTAGTGCCAATACTTGAGACCTTACATGTAAGCTTAAGTAGCAGGATTTCCTCAAAACTCCAGTACATATGACGCCTATATGAATCTATTATTATAATTATTTAAGGGATACATTTAAGATTAACACTTAAATTACGTTAGAACACATTATTATTCTTAACATTATTTTATTATCTATAAAGCAATAATGCAATATTAGTAAAAAGAGACTTTCTATTTTTTTTTTTTTTTTTCTTGGGAAGCTTACATTTTCCCGCAGCTTGCATCGATAGCGCAAGACCCAGCGGCTGTTCTGTCGATCTCAAATTTTTTTTAATTTTATTTTTGTGACGGCTGTCACTGATTACATCGATTTACCATTAGTACATTCTGATTGTCCTGCTAATAATTTGGCGCAAGACCCAGCGGCTGTTCCCTATTATTGCAGGATAAGTGCTTAAATGAATACCAAAGCCAAAATTCTCTAAAGAAATTATATCTTTTATTTTTAAATAGGTCATACTTTGTAACAACGCATTGTTTTTTTCAAACAAATACATTTTTAAATCAAATTTCAACGAACATTTATGTTTTATGAATAATTTACACATATTCGCGATAAGATAATAAGTGTTCTTTGCATATGGAAGTATGTAGTACGATCTTAATAACTGTAGATCAACCAGAGTTAAATAATCAAAACAAATTCTTTCTGTCAAAATTATAATACTAAATTTAGCATTTAATAAAAATATTTTTTTATAATAATATATTACCAAATCTCCGTTTCCAACAATTTTAAAATTTCTTGATTATTTCATTACTCGATTTATCGCATCATAATTACATTATAGTAAACCATATATAGTTAGAATAAACACCTTTAAAAATTCGTTCAATATATCGTTAATGTCTATAAATGAACTAACATGGTAAACAAATCTCACTATTTAATATGTCATTCTCTTGTTTATCAATCTTTTTCAAAATGATAATATATTTTAATATCCATCTAAAATATCCTCACTTTTCTCTTCCAACCCTTGTTACTAGATGATTGAAAAAACATTTTTCTTTCTCCCTGCACCTAATCATCACCTTTTCTTATTGTTATAACAACCTTTTCACTTAAAGTTTAATATATGATCTTTATAATTAACTTCTTAAATACAAAATAAATAAAATTTTTCTTTACACGAAACTATCAACTTATAAAGTTTTATAAATAATAAATTATATTTCAAATTCATACTTACTATTTAGCAAGATTATTATATTACATTATATTTTATATTTTACATTATATATTACCAAATTATTATTATATTTTTAATTGTTAATAAACTTTATATATTTTCGTTTATTCTAATTAATTAATCAAATAAAATAAGACATTTTTATTGTTTTGACTGTTATTAATTTAAGAGAGATATTCATATAAATAAATTATATTGTTTTTCCTTGTTTTATAAACAACGCGTTTTTTCCAATAACCTTTTCTTTCCAATAACCTGGGTTACCCATATATAGGTAAACGTTGTTACTAAGTTGAGTTAAGAGTAGCCCACGGTTAACCAGTGTTGTGGCTTCGCTTTTCTGACACGGATTGCGAACACTCAGCGGGCCTCTTGATTATTCAGACGCGTCCGCTGAGACCCTTCCCTCTGTCGGCTCGACAACGTGCAAAGGCTGCCGAACGTAAGGATATAAGGACCCAGCGGACCTAATCCTTACGACCCGCGTTCGGAACGGGGAAGCTACCCTCGGCGCGCAGCTGGACCGCCCGAACCAGACTATCCAAGTCAGACTAAAGCTCGTATATAGACGAGTACACCTGACCGACTTATCCTTCTGTAATTCCTATTCCCTGTTATTGAATAACGTGTTGCAATAGAGAGAGGGAAAATATAATAAAAGGTTGAAAAACCCAATTTATTGAATAACACTTTTGATATCAAAGTACATAATCATGAAATTAGAAAGTTGAATAAATATAAAACTAGAATGTTAAATAAGCAACAATTGAAAAATTTGAAAAATTTAAGTTCCGAGTTAATTCAAGCGGACGAAAAACAACCATACGAGGAAAAACGGGCACTCTCGGAAAAATGTAGGAGAACCCATAAGATCATAGCACATTAGTTAAAGTATCTTCCCGAGGAAGTTTATAACAAACCATATCTTAGATCGAGAGCGATATTTCTTTTTGAAAAAATTAAAATATATTAAATTTTGTTCGTTTCTCTACTGAATATATTTTATAATTAAAAATAACTCATATCCTTATATAAAATACACCTTATACCGTCAAGGACCCAGTTCCTGATCAGTTAAGGCACGTCGTCACGTTATTTGTTGTGTCAAAGCGTAAAGATGAGGTATTCATGGAAAATTAAATTTCTAATAACAAATATAACTGTTGATCTTTAATATAAAATTGAAAAAACACGTAAATAATCAAAATTCAGTTAAATATAAAGCCTCAAAGAAGAAAAGCTGTGGGAGCAATTCCTGATCACTTAAGATTTGTATGGAAGTAGTTTCTGATCATATCAACACCCAATTCCTGATAACATATATTATTGACGCATAAGTATTTTATATGATAAACAAAAACTTATTAAGCAATACTAATACAGTAGATATACTAAAATATAACATTTTTGGTTGTATGATTATAAGTGTGAAACTTAGGCGAAGTAAAAGTGTTCGGTTATTCGTCCTCGGTCTACTGCACGATATAGACTCGCGTGCGAGCTTATATTTATAACCTATAAAATGCACATAGTGTTGTGATTTATTTTCACGTTTTGTGCGACTTTTGCCTGATAAATTATTTACGCATGGATTAAAACTACTTATAGAATTGTGTTACTCGTATTACAAATGTTTGTGTATTTTAAGACTTTTAAACACACATAAAACATGTTATTAATACTGATCAGGAATTGGGTAAACGATAAGAATTTAGACCCTATTTCTAATCACACGTTTTTACAAATATCAATAATATTTCATATGAATGTTTTAAGTGATTTATACAAATAAACTGTTGAATAACTTAATACATAAGTTTTTCTATGGTCTATTACAACATTTTAAAGAAGTGATGTAAATTTCTTTGTATGTTCACTTGTAGTCAAATACAGTAAGATGGTGTCAATCACGACGTTGTCAACAACGTCTAACTTTCACATTTTTTATCTTAAAAATGTATTTTACTAGTAACTTTTAAAGTTCTTTTATATGACTACCAAATAGTTTACTATTACTAATTATTTTTTTAAAACAAATTTTGTATAAATTAATGTCAACATAGTAATAAATGTAACCAAATGATCAGGAACTGGGTACTGATCAGGAACTGGGTCCGTGACGGTACCTTGCATAAATGACGATAAAAATAATTTACTCTTACAGTATCTATTCCAACTTTAAGAACGTTTAATAACCTTACAACCGTACAATATCTACATTTTAGACTTTCATTTTGATCTGCGTAAACTAAAACTACATTTAACGTTTCTTGTGTAAAAATCGTACTGAATATTTTTTAGAAAAGTTGAGAACTTACCTATTAAATAATTGTCAATTTATAAATTTGTATCCCTTTCGCTTAAACCATCTGTTACGACCTTAATAAACCATAATCTTTACACTGTATACATCCTTTCAATTTTATAATTCTTTTAATAAATGTAAAATTGACCAAACCTTTCTTTTACTCAGCAAATACTTTTTTACATTTGGAATTTTCACATTTTATTGCAACTATTACGCAATAACCATATATTATATATTTCTTTAATATTGAAGCAAACAATTAAGTATTATCTCTGTATACCTTGAATTACATTTCGTATACCTACTTTTACCACCAACAACCCCATTAACCAAGCTTGCCGCGGCAAAATCGCGGCAACAGTTGCTGTGCAATGTTTGTTAGCAATTTGCTTCCAACTTACGCTCAATAAATGACGAATATCAAGGATTGATGTCAATATGCCGTAAAATTGACTGCACATGCTAGTCACCAAATTGCTGCCATATACGGACGCAGATTTACTTACATTCGATGTGTAACTGTTGCTGCAAGTTTTGTACATCAATTTGCTTTCAACTTGTTTTCAATATTATTAATATATTATATTATTTTATTTTCAATATTATTCACGTAATATTCAATAAAATTACACATATATGCGACAGTGCAAGAGAGAAAGGGAAGAAATTAATAACAGCATATTGATGGAAATTTGTGTAACACAAAAATCGAGAAATGTGACGACAATATGATGTCAATGTATGCCTATGATACGCCTGCACATCATGAGCAATAGTTGCTGTAATTTTGCCTTCACTTTGCCCTCATAATTTACTTCAATACTTGATACAAAATTTACAGCATATACGGACGCAGTTTTACGTCAAACTTACGGAAATCGATAGCAAAACGTATATGTCTAATTGCTAACAATTTGCAATACATCTGGCTAATGGGGAACTTATATTTCTATATCTAATTTTCAGAATACAATGACTTACCTAAACATTTTCTTTTGTTATATCCATTTTAGTTTTCTTTAAATTCAAATGCTCACGCAGTTCGCACTATTCTGATTTATCTGAATTTAGTTTCTCTATAAGTAATATATATTAGTGTGCAAAAATATAATCTCAAAAATCTGTCTTTACATATTTTCCAAACCTTTCTTCTCTTTCCAACCTCATAACTCTATATAACACTTTTACTAGATAATTAAAAGTACTTTACTCCTTTTTACTTAATCCCGACGTTTCTTATTATTGCAATTATACATTTTTCATTCTTAATGTTTCTGCAATATGCTTTTCATGTATTTCAGCAAACGTAAAATAAATGACGTATTTTTAGGATTTTATTTAGTATTATTAAACACCGCCAAACATCAATATAAAAATGTTATGCCCTTGAATAAGAGTAGTACGACAAACCCTTCCTAATACTCCTATAACTAGCCAATTCCAAATCGATTCGTAGAATTAATGCATAAATTCACCACTATCTTTAATTATATTTTTCTTGTTATCAATTACATAGAAATAAAAGCAGCATTTGTAAACTAATCAAATATTTCGATTAATTTGTTTGGCAAAGGATTAGTAATGGAAAATAATAAGACAAAGAAAGTTATTGGATTATGTTGTATTGTAAAATATATCATAATTATCGACACCTAAGAGTGTCAAATAAATGTTGTAATAATTAATGTAACGCTCTTATTTTAAAATGTAAGTTAACTTATCTAGAAAATCAGCAGATAATTTAACTTAAAATAATACACTTTCGATAGACTATTCCAATGAAAAGAGAAATAAAAATAAAAAGAATATACATATGTACACACATCTACAAATTTATTCTTTTATAAGATAACTTTATATTTCCATTTAATCAATATACTAATATCATTATTTTTGTTACAGGTTTATCGACTGAAATAACGCCACTAATAACTGATTTTTCTTGACAGGAACGTAATACTATTTTATTAATCCAGTACTCGACCATTTTTATTTTTTGAAGCAATAAACAAACAATAAAGTGCATTAGTTTTCTTAACAGTTTCATAATTATATTAGGTCATTTAATTTTACGGTCGAATACTGGAGGAGGAGATTTTCACTAAATTAAATTCTACTAAGTAACTGTGTCCAATGTTTAGGTCATATACACATTTCAGCTGAAATTCTTGAAATTTAAAATTATATAAAATTATATAAACTACAAATTATATAAACTACCTATTATAAAAGGTTAAAAAAAATAAAATAAAGCTTAACTGGGCTCAAACAACAAAAGCTATAATTGGGGTTGATACATCAAATACACGCCGCTTGGAAATTTATGTTACAATATATAAAACTATCAACTGTATATATATTCACACCTGGTGATGGAACTTTTGGGACGAATCAATGGTATAAATATAAATTAATATTAATTACCAATCGCTTTATATATACAAAAAACAAATTTAAAAAAAATAACAAAATACAAAACAATATAACAAAGGTCTTTATTGAACTCAATTTAAATTCCGTCTTTAAAGACACAAATTTTTTTATTTCACATTGCTTTAATTTTCATGATATGTATATAGATAATAAAAATCATAAACTTCAGAACAGATTATATTAATAAATTACATTTAATAAAAACGAAAACGAATACAACGATATATATGCAATATATCTTCTGAAGTTAAATATATTTAAAATTATGCTTTCGAAAACTTATAATGTGTCGGTACGAACTAACTATTGAAGGCACAAGAGAAAATATGAAAATACATTATTATTTAATTTTAAACAATCCGTTAGCATATTAAATTACTCTTAACATGACTTATGATACGCTTAATACCTACTGCAAACACTTTGGGTCGAAGTGTAATTTAGCCTAGGAAGGATATGCATTACATTCACGGTATATAGATTCATCAAACATTACCATCATTTTATAAAAAGCTTGAAATTGAATACAAATAAAAAAACAATTGTTTAGATTTAAATAAATTAATTCAAAATATATTGTCCTTTTTACTACAAAATGACAAAGAACAATATATGACCTTCACCGATATAAATGGAATATATGTTCGCAATGACCTGTACACAATAAATGAGTACACCGTTTTTAACATCTGATGTGCACTCTGATTGATTTTTGATTTTCCTTATAAATTGCAAAGCTTTCAAAGTTATTTTATTTATGGAAAGAAGAACATATTTTAATATAAATTCAAAATCTAAAAATTTTTCTTTATACATTTAAAAAATACAGTCAATTTATGTAAGAAACAAACTATAATACTTTGCCAATAAGTTTTTGAACAGTAGGATTACAAATTGAATCAATAATTGTATCGAAACAGTCAAATAACTAATGTTTTAGTACAAAAGAAAATATATTGCCAAAGCTGATGATTTCTACTAATAACACGTTTACATTAAAATTTAGAGAAAAAAAATCTGTTTAAATAATAAATGCGCTGACTTATGGGAATGTAACAAATCTAATACAAATCAATTTTATATCACTCAGATATCGATATAACTTATGTAAAGGAAAGTGAACCCTTTCAACCTAAGAGAATCATTTTACGACAATATACGTATACGTATTACACTTCAATTGTTTTATTTATATATATATTTTTTATATTTTCCTATAAACTCTTTTACGTTCGAAGCTATCACTTTTCTAAATATTTCCGTCAATTAACCTAAAAAATTATTAACCTTATCTTACATTCCTATTCGTTATACTAAGGTTCTGCCTTTATTATTCCATACTGTTAAAAATGCAACTTTCACGTTACCGAAAAGCAAGATGACTAAAATAAAAATATTATACGATAGTTCAAGAGTATTTATAAATTATCAATTTTTATCAACTACTATTTATTTCCATCGAAATTCGTATTATCAATAATATTGCATCAACAACCACAACTATACACCAAATTTTACTACTATCAGTTAACGTACCCAACTCAATGACTACTAATAAATCATAGATACAAAATAAGCATAGAAATACTACGTTATCGAAACAAGAATTTCATTATTACATTTTTTTTATTTTCTTTCACTTCCACTAAACTCAAGGTTTATGGCCTTCGACATTCAACTACTCATTCCACCCAAAATGGATAAAACATATTGGAGAACTCCAAATCGTTGACTTAACTGCAGTAGGTCAGATATTTGGGCTCATCAGGAAAACACTGTACTCTAATGCACGAGGGAGAGAAATGTACAACAAAGAAAATTGTACGATTAATCTTGTAAGAAAATATCAAAGTTTGACCATAACAGCTATCATCAATTTAATCGGATCACGAGATTCGCTAGAAAATCATACTTTCACGAGAAAAGGACAACACTGCGTGAGTCCTCATCTTCATATTATCTGACTTTATATTTTGAAAGTCTGTACTTGAACAACAGCTTCATCAACTAATAGAAATATGATAAGAATCAAGTGGCGCGGTAGCGCCACGAAGGCGAGTTTGAGAAGCAGACGAAGCCCGCGCTACTATTTACTTCTATATTGGTGTTCGGATTTTTCTTTATACGATAACAAGTACTTATTATTATTATTACCAAGTTATTTCGACTTAATAGCATGTTTTCGTGCTAAACTATGATTTCCAACAAAAATATTAGCCAAAAAGTTATTTTATGTCATAATAAACGAGTATGTAATTCTCAAATGCTGAAAGTATATCAACTTTCTTTCTCCAGCCCGAAAAGTAAAAGGACCGTGAAGTTAGTCGCAACAAATATATAAGTGAAAGGACCGTTAAGTTGGCCGCACATACGGCTGGGTATTGCCAACGAATATAGACCTATATAGAAGAACGATTCTTATGGAGCGGTTGGATCTCAAAAGCGGTAGTTGAATAGTCTCCGCGAGAAGGCGCCAGCCGTTATTTTCCTATGGTGCTGTCTCTCTCACACCTGCGCGCCATTCCGGTTTTAAATTTTCTAGAGCTTACGGGCGGACTTTATTCTTGCGCTTCAATTAAGATATTAATAAAAATGTTTAGAGTTAAGATTTGATCATTTTAAAAGCATATATAAATTTTTATGTATTTAAATGACTTGGGTACAAATTAACTGAAAGTAATAATAAATTAGTATTACAGTTTCGATAAATCTAAGATAATAATAAATAAATAAATAAGTAAATAAATAAATAAATAAAATTCATTTTTATATCATATTTAATTTTGATATTGCCTTTTGTTATTAAATAATTTTGTTTTTCATAATTTAAAGAAGAATATAGGTGTTGAGGCCGAGGTTTAAATCCTCGCGCCAAACGACTCTTGGAGCGCGCCTTTGGTCACTCGTCCTATGCGTGACCAGTTCGTGACAACTGCGGGAAGCCTAGCCGCAGGGTGAATTGCGACGAGCACGACTTCTCCCTTCCGCTTAATACTTTCCTCCACTTTTCAGGCGGAGCAAGGAGAACAAAACTCCTTGGCCGCCGCGATTTCGCTCTCTCCCGCTCTACCCGCGGCTCTACCTTGAGCAATTCTACGACCGCGTAAGCAACGCTAAAATTGCCACCGCGTGTCGCCTAGAGGACATTCAACACCACACTTTTACACACATACATCGAGTCACTGTTAAGTTTTTATTGTTAAATTTATAATTAAGACAGGCAATAAATGTTATTTAATTGTTTTGTATATAAAATCAGTGCATTCTAAACATTCACTCGCCTCACTCTCCCGCTTCCTTACGTACGCAAATTCACCAGCGGAAATTGGTGTCTTGCTGCACCCGCTCAACGCTAATACCGCGCCTGATAGATTTAAATAAAGTTCAGCCGGTTAGCGCGCGATCATTTGGTCCTTCAAAAACCGAATTGCGTACAGAAGTGGAAGTACGCGAGTGATAAAGTGCATTGATTTGTACAAAAGTGCTACCCGATTCGGACTTGAATTCCGCGCCGAAAGACTCCCGAATCTGTGCGACGAAAGTGACTTTCCGGGTGTGCTAATTAAAAAGTGACATTTAATAATCCAGTAAATAGATATTACTTAAAATATCTATTAAAACATTCATCTTGACCTGTGGAGAACCGTGCGAAAATTCGCGAAGAATTTTCGCAACGGAAAACCAAGGTCAAGGTCGAGTGATTTGAATCTCGGCATAGGCTCAGAGACGACAGCGCCGCGAGAGCGGAAGAAGACCAGAGTCTCTACCTCTGTTCCCCACTCTCTCTCTCTCTCTCTCTCTCCCGCTGCTTCTCGTTTTCTCTGTCGCACACAGCAAGCTGTAGACGTGTGCTCGCAAGCGAGCTTAGCAACAGCTCCTTGGCGACAGTACAGGGCAAAGTACTGCATTGCCGACGCATCGAGTCTACTACACGCTGCCGTAGTACGACTTCGTTACACGAGAGGCGCGCTTGCTGGACAAATCCACGCTGCTTGCTGGACAAATCGACGCTGCACGTCGCGAGGCTATAGCAGTGTCGCACGCGTCGCCTGCACGGAGCTTGCTGCAGCTATAACCTCAACGCGGTCTTCTCAGCAGGAGGATTACGGTCAATTCAAGTCGACATCGCACTGCAATTACAGGAATTACAGCCTACAGAGAGCATAAGTATCACATGCTAATTAAAGCCCTCAGCTCTATCTACCTGCTACGCTACATTTAATTATTACTGTTGCTTTGCTGTTGCTGTCTTTTTTCCTGCTTAGACTACTAGCTTGTTTGCACTAGTTGCCAGAGTCGACTTTTCTATTTAGACTACTAGCTTGGTTACACTAGTGGCCAGAGTCTACTTTACCTGCTTGGGTTGCTCTGCATTTTATAAATTAGTATTTATTTTTTTCCTGTCCTTTCAGTCTGCAATCATGGGAGATAAGAAGCTTCTGAAGCAGATGTCGGAAGGGCAGCTGATACGCAACTTTATCTCCAACACTGACAGAAGTGCTCCACAGACTCTTACGCTATCAGTAATGAAGGGGAGAGAAGCCCTTTTGGAAAGCTACTGGTCCAAGGTTCTCAATCGTCATGGTGAGATGTTGGCCCCGGAGGAAATGGAAGGTGCGGACACCTACTGGGCAGATAACCTCTTTGCAGTCTATGAAGAGGCCTACATCTTGGCCAAGGCAGAGCTGGACAGCAGGATCGCAGCCTTGCAACCACCTCCACCAGAGGTCAAACCTGCTACGACGCAGCCAAGCTGGAGTGGCGCTTTGGCCACATCCTCGCTTCCCAAGCTTCCGCTGCCTAAATTCAGTGGAAACCAGCTTGATTGGGAGACCTTCAAGGAGCGCTTTAGCGCCATGGTGGTAAATGTGCCCACACTCTCCAACGTTACCAAGCTGCAGTACCTGTTGTCGTGCGTGGAAGGCCCAGCAGCCAAACGACTCAACAACATGGAGATGGTTGGCTCCAATTTTGAGGTTGCTTGGGCAAGCCTAACCAAGCACTACGACAATCTGAGAGTGAGACTGTCCGCCCAGTTGTCGAGGGTGCTGAGCCTGCCTCCTATCTCGCAGCGGTCCTCTAGCGAGATAACTCGCATCCTGGATGAAGTGGACGAGGCAATTCGAGCACTTCGTTCCCTAGGGAGACCCGTAGACCAGTGGGACGACTGGTTTTCAGAGATTGTGGCATCCAGGCTGGACACCTCGACCAGAGAAGACTGGGAAAAGTCTTTGGAGTCAACTCCTGGCTTCCCCAGCTATACACAGCTGATAGACTTCCTCGAAAACCGTGCCCGTTCCCTAGAGACGGCAAAAAGTGGCCATAGTGTAAATAATAAGACTACTGTAGTGAAGAAGCCGCCAAATAAAACTCATCAAATTGTGTCTGCCTTTCACAGTTCTTCGTCCACAGCTCCAACCAACCAGAATCAACGCTCAAGAGGCGGGTGCAGTCTGTGCAAAGGCGAGCATTTCGTCAGCTACTGTCCAGTGTTCCTGAGGGCGGACAGGGCGAAGAAATTAGAGCATGTGAGAGCTGCAAATCTATGCTTCAACTGTTTATCGAGAAAGCACGCAGCATCTAAGTGTACTTCAAAGGGTCGCTGTTCAGTATCAGATTGCGGAGCCAAGCATCACACCCTTCTGCACATTGAGAAGCCAGCTGGTGGAGGCAGAAACGAGGATCCAGAGGCGTCCTTACCAGGCTCGTCCTCAACTTCAAGCTACACCACTCAAGTAAGTGCTGTGACTCAGTGCAAGGATGCAAGCTCGCCAGCGGTCAAGAGTAAGACTACCTTGATGCCCACCGCCTGGGTTATTCTCGAGTCTTTCACTGGAGCTTCAGTGAAAATCAGAGCATTAATAGACCAAGCCTCGGAGGGCTCATTTATTACGGAGAGAGTCGCTCAAGTGCTCTCTTTGAGTAAAAGGAAAAGCTCTGTGTCAGTGATTGGTGTTGGTGGACAGGTCAACCTAACCTCAAACTTCACCACTGAGGCCATCCTACGCTCTCCGAAGAAGCCTAGCTTTTCTTTAAGCTTTTCAACCATGCTCCTGGGCAATCTAACCAAACTTTTGCCTAAGGAGAGATGCTGTCAGAAGATATGGCCTCATCTTGAAGGACTGGAGCTTGCTGATACTGCTTTCTTCGAGCCTGCTCGTGTCGACTGTATCCTGGGAGGCGATGTCTACCCATCGCTCCTACTGGACGGTGTTCGACTAGGAGCAAACTTTAAGCCAGCAGCTCAAGAGACTGTCAAGGGATGGATAGTGACAGGTCCAGTGGCTTCGCAAGGCTGTGAAGTGAGTGCTACCACTGTGCACAGCCTCCACACGCTCACTTCTCCAACGAGTGAGGAACTTCGACGCTTCTGGGAGATTGAGGAGGTCCTTACGAAATCTAGACTCTCTCCGGAAGAAGAAGCCTGCGAGAAGCACTTCAGAGAGACGCAGCGGAGAGACACCGATGGAAGGTATGTGCTCCGCCTTCCATTTCTTCACACTCCAGAACTAGGAGACTCCAAGAAGACAGCGCAGGCAAGATTTTTGCAGACGGAGCGACGCCTGCAGAGTAAGCTTGCACTCAAGCAAGCCTACACCAAATTTATTGGAGAGATGGTGTCCTTGGGTCACATGGAGAAGGTCCCAGAAACAGAGAAGAATGGCAGCAGCAAATACTACATGCCACACCATGCTGTGATCAAGCAAGATGGCTCTGGGAAAATCAGAGTTGTCTTCAACGCCTCCCAGCCGTCCTCCAATGGGGTCTCTCTCAACGATTGCTTGCATACTGGGCCCAAGTTGCAAGCAGAAATTATTGATGTCTTGACACGCTGGAGATTTTTTTCTGTTGTTTTTTCAGCCGATGTCATCAAGATGTTCCGCCAATTCACTATAGACGAGAGAGACAGAGACTGGCTCCGGATTGTGTGGCGAGACACACCGCAGCAGGAGCTCTCAGAATACCGTATGCGCACTGTGGTATACGGCACAGCTTGCGCCCCATACCAGGCCATCCGCACTTTAAAGCAGCTGGCTTCGGATGAACGTTATGCATCCCCCAGGGCAGCAGAGATTCTGGAGAATCACGTCTATATGGATGATGCATTGGCGGGGGCGGACACCCTGCAGGAAGCTCTCCTTGCACGGAACGAGCTCATCACCACGCTGAAGGCTGCAGGGATGGAGCTGGAAAAATGGTCAGCCAACGAGCCGTCACTACTTGAGAATCTCTCCACCAGTGCAAGTGCAGTGCGCTCATTCTCTGAGGACGACGTCGTAGCCACCTTAGGACTCCAGTGGAACACGAAGAGAGATTTTTTTTGTTACAGAGTCACGCTGCGTCCTGAGGCTCCTACAATCAGCAAAAGAATGATGCTCTCGGAGATAGCACGGCTGTTCGACCCCCTCGGCTGGCTGGCTCCGGTCATCATAGTTGGGAAAATCCTCATCCAGAGGCTCTGGATAACCGGCTGTAATTGGGACCAAGCTGTTCCAAACGATGCGCTCAACTCCTGGATCACCTTAAGGGAACAACTCCCGAGCCTGGAGAATCTGCGCATCCCTCGCTGGCTCGGAATACGAGCATCTTCAAAATGGTATCTGCATGGCTTCGCAGATGCCTCGACTCACGCTTACGCCGTTGCGGTGTACCTGGTCACAGAGATGGAGGGCGAAAGCCCGCGCTCTACGCTGCTCATCGCCAAGTCGAAGGTCGCCCCGATCAAAACAATCAGCGTCCCACGGCTGGAGCTGTGCGGAGCCCTACTGCTAGCTCGCCTGCTCAACAACATCTTGTCGCTGCTGTCATCGCTACCTGATGGAGTTTATTGCTGGTCAGACTCCCAGGTCGTCCTGGCTTGGTTGAGTAGCCACCCGTCAAGATGGAGGACCTTTGTGGCCAACCGAGCCAGTGACGTCCTGACCTTGGTACCAACTGCGTCGTGGGGACACGTGAGGACCTCGGAGAATCCAGCAGACCTCGCTACGCGAGGCATGATGCCCTTGCAACTACCTCAGCAGACCCTCTGGTGGAAGGGCCCTGCTTGGCTCACTACCCGCTGGGAAAAGTGGAAGCCTGCTGAGCAGCACCACGTAACCATAATCGACGAGAAGAAGGACTGTCTTGCCTTCGCCACCCCACTCGAACGTGCTCAGGACAAGCCGATGGAAGCCCTATTAACGAGATTTTCAACCTGGTCTAAGGTATTGCGAGTAATCGCCTATATTTTGAGGTGGAAATGTAATCTCACACCCAAAAATCGAGATCGAGCGGTATCGTTTTTGAACGCTGAGGAGCTCCAGCGCGCACGATGCGCTGTTATTCTCGCCGTTCAGAGAGATTGGTACGAGGTCGAGACAACCTGCCTGCGCGTGGGTCGCCCTCTGCCGACTACAAGCACCCTCCTCCGATTCCTGCCCTTCTTGGATACTGAGGGCCTGATGCGGGTCGGAGGACGCCTGCAAAACACGTTTCTCGGGGAAAACGAGAAACATCCCGTCATCATCCCGGGTGAGAGCCATCTGGCCGAGCTTCTGATCCGAGATGCTCACCTTCGAACGATGCACGGAGGATCCCAGCTGGTCATGAGCCTCTTATTACGTACCGCCTGGATCGTGCACGCTCGAAATCGGATCAGGCGACTCACACGACAGTGCATTCGTTGCACCAGATTTCAAGGCCAACTGCAGAGGCAACAGATGGCCCCGCTACCTGCCACGAGAGTAACCCCAGCGAGGCCCTTCGCCAGCACAGGATTGGACTACGCCGGACCCTTTCAGTTAAGGACAACGAAGGGCCGAGGACACAAGGCCTATAAAGGCTACGTATCTATTTTTATTTGTATGGTTACCAGGGCTGTGCACGTGGAGGTAGTATCGGACTACACCTCACAATCCTTTTTAGCGGCCTTTCGACGGTTCGTGTCGCGGCGAGGACTCTGCAGTGTTCTCTTCAGCGACAACGGCACCACCTTTCAGGGTGCCAGTGCAGAGCTCCAGCGGCTATTCGACGCCACGTCCCAGACCAGCCGGGAGATTGCGGATGCGATCGCAGCAGACGGGGTCAGCTGGAAGTTTATCCCACCTCGAGCGCCTCACTTCGGCGGCCTTTGGGAGGCCGCAGTCAAGGCCTTTAAACACAATCTACGACGGGTGTTGGGCGATTCCACGCTCACCTTCGAGGAGTTCTCCACCTTGGCCGCGCAGATAGAGGCTTGCCTCAACTCGAGGCCACTCTGCCCCCTCAGCAGCGACCCGATGGACGTCTCAGCACTTACGCCAGGCCACTTTCTGATTGGCTCGGCGCCATCGGCCCTGCCCGAGCCCTTCGAGCCACAGCAGTCTGTTGCAGGTGTACCGAGGTATCAACTGACGCTGCAGATGAGGAACCACTTCTGGAAGCGCTGGCAGGCTGAGGTTCTCCGCCAGCTACTACAGCGCTCTAAGTGGCTCACACCGAACGCGACGGTCTGTGAAGGAGATCTTGTTCTCCTCACGGACGAATTACTGCCACCTACGAAGTGGCCCCTGGCCCGTGTTGAGCGCCTCCACCCGGGAGCAGATGGGCTTACTCGAGTGCTTACTCTGAGGACGGCCACCACGACCCTCCGTCGGCCATTGGTGAAGGTGATCCGCCTTCCGGTAGAGCAGAAGCTCGACCAACCTGCGGGCCTAGACCCGCCCTCAGCCGCTTCGACTCTTGTACCATCAGATGCTTCCATGGCGGGCGGCGCTGGAGCGCCTTAGGGTATCTTGACTACACGCAAGATCTCCCACACGAAGAGGACTGCACAGAAATCATTCCTTTTTTTTTCATTCTTTATTTGAATTTCTTTTTTTCTTTAATTTTTCTTATTAATTCACCTATTTTAATCAAGTCTCTTCCCTTTCAGGATTTTCTTTTATTTTTTGCATTTTTCCTTTTTTTTTCTCTCCATCACCTACTGGCTTCGTTGTAGCTTTACAACGAGGCGGGCGGTATGTTGAGGCCGAGGTTTAAATCCTCGCGCCAAACGACTCTTGGAGCGCGCCTCTGGTCACTCGTCCTATGCGTGACCAGTTCGTGACAACTGCGGGAAGCCTAGCCGCAGGGTGAATCGCGACGAGCACGACTTCTCCCTTCCGCTTAATACTTTCCTCCACTTTTCAGGCGGAGCAAGGAGAACAAAACTCCTTGGCCGCCGCGATTTCGCTCTCTCCTGCTCTACCCGCGGCTCTACCTTGAGCAATTCTACGACCGCGTAAGCAACGCTAAAATTGCCACCGCGTGTCGCCTAGAGGACATTCAACACCACACTTTTACACACATACATCGAGTCACTGTTAAGTTTTTATTGTTAAATTTATAATTAAGACAGGCAATAATAGTACATTATGCACCGAGGGAGTACAGTGAGCAACGTACGCACAGTGCCTACCTTGCTCTATGTACACTCCCGTGGTGCCTATACGACTTTTCCCCACATCACGCGAAAAGTGCGTTAACAAAATATTATTCATGTTATTAGAAATAATTTTTGATTTTGCATAAAAAGAGAGTATAGCGCAAGCGCCCAGCTGGTCGTCCGCTTGACCGGCTTGACGCTAACTTCAATGTTTACGGCGGTTTTCAAGTGCGATCTCATTTACCTATGTAACCTACTCTATGACACAAGTCAGTCACTGCAGATCGCTCAGCCTTTCTAACCTACCTATACTGTTTTGATTATGAATGCAATTGTATGACATAAATATTCAGTATTCTTCTCATTTTCAAAGAGTAAAATAATGTGTAATTTTATGAAATTAGAATCAAATATGTTTTTTTAATAAAATACCCAATTATATAAATATAAATAGAATATTTATTATCAATACAAATGAACAGCTACTAATAATATAAATATATTCAGTGTCTTGCTTCTTGATTGTAGTGCATGAAGTGTCTTTCTTTTTGTTTACTTTTGGTGAAACTTGACTCTGTGTAACTTGAATAAAGTGCATTGAAAGTTTGATCGAGTGAAAATAGTTATATTCTAACATAAATCTTAGAGATAAATAAATAATTGTAAATAAATAATTATAAACTAAATAAATAATTATAAGATAAATCTTAGAGTTTTTATAACTTAGTCTTAAAAAGTCTTTTGGTTTATCATTGCAACAATTGAAATTTAGCTTACATGCAAAATATACAACAAATTAACTTTTGTAATTACCAATACTAAAGACTCCGACAATATGTAACAATACATATAAATTAATATATTTGAGCACTTTGGAGAATCCTTGCACTTTTACTTTCAACCACTGAGATGACTGTGAATATTTGAATAATAATTTTAGAAAATATTAATATTAAGAGTTGAGCATGAACAATACGTGAACTTAAATACACTTTACTGTAAAATATTGAACTTGTCAGAAAATTCTAAAAGAAATTAGTCTTATAAAGTCAACAATTAAAATTCAGCTTGCGAATAAGGCACTTGTGTGTTGAATATGTTTTTAAATTTTTTGGGTAAACAGCGATACTCAAATCCTCAGCATGAATAATATGTAAATAAAATTATGTATCCTTGTAGCATGAGCAGTAATAATTGTTGTTAATATTAACATTTTGTATTTCACAATGTTGAAAGAGTGCTGTTGAATTAGTTTTTGACGTTGAGTTTGATTTTATTTTTTTAGAAAGAGGCTCATTAAGTTCATGATTGTTATCACACATGTTACGTTTTAATTTCGTATCTGAATTCTGATTTGTATTTTCTAATAAATTTAGATTGATGTCCTGGGAATGAGGCTCGTCAACTATTATATTTGGTGAAATATTTTCATTTGTATCCAAATGTGTGTAATTTATTCCTGTTTGATTTTTGGAGGTAGATCGTGCACATAAAAGATCAGCAGGCATATCTATATTTTTGCTGTTTAATACTTGCTTTGCATTTGAAGTAGAAAGAACATTGACTGGTGGATGGTTTGTAAAATGAGTCTTAGTCATATTACTTGAGTCAGATATCATATTAAAAATTTTAGTTTTACTCGCTGTAGAGAAGTCTACATAGCCTTGAGCTACGGAGTCAGATCTCCATCCACCGTGCTGTTTTAGTAAAAGCAAGTTTCCACCTGCGTTGGATAAAGCGGTTGCTGAGCTACGCCTGTAGCAATGGCCTGTATACTTTTCTGGTTCTGAGAGTTGTAAAAAAGTTGCAATTATACTAGGTATTTCACTAATTTTATTTTTTCCAATAAACTGCTTTGTGTACTTTCCTTTTTGGTAATTAACAAAAAATCTGTCAGAAACTGGCATATCCTTAGGTCTCAGTAATCTATACTTTTTTACAATATTGTAATACTTATCAGAAATTACAAAATTTCTAGAAATATCAGTTTTTGTCTCCTCGATTGTAATTATAAAGTGTTTTCCAGTATCCTCAAAATTACTCAACTTTAAGTTGAGTATTTCTTGACATCTAAGGCAGCCAAAAAAACCAACAACCAGAATTGCCTGAAATGATTAGTAGTAATATATAATAAATATGTAAATGCATGTTTGAAAGTTAATGAAATTAATAAATGCAAACTTTTGTAGCTAAGTAGATATCATCTCCAGCAGCCTCGAGAAATGTCTCAATTTCTGATAACGATAGAGTCTTCGATTTTTTCGGTTTGTATCCTTTATTTTTATTTGATAGGTAGTTAGTTAGTTTTTTGTATTCACTCAGATCAATATTTTCTTTGATACTCAAGGTCGCTCTTAGTTCGGACCATATACTCCATAAGGATGAAGGTTTTAATTTTTTAGACAATTCTTCGAAGTACACCAGCACTACACTTTCACTGAATGGTGCACTGTTTGCCTTTTTCCAAGACATAAAATCATTATAAGTTTTTATGTATTTTTCTTTTGATTTCTGAGGCAACAGGTTATCGATAAGCAATTGTGCCTCTCTTTCAAAATTGCGAATAAGCAATTCGTCATCAAAATTTTCCTCATCAGAGGACTCTCCTGAAGACATTTCCATTTTAGTAAGTAATTATGTTGAGTCTCGTGAGTAATGAGTTTAGTTAGCTATAAAATTTTGAAAAATACTTAATATGCTTTCTTTTTTTTTAAGTAAAAACTGATTTTTTCTGAAGTTAGACAGTCAACAGAATCATCTGTGCGATGTGTAGTGACTCGCTTTAGTCTATGAATACGTCACATAGATAGGTTCGAGCTTGGAAATTATCACGCCGTAAAGTATTACCTAGGGCGTCCATTAGCTACTTTACCGCCCGCTAGGGGGGAGCACAGTACGCACTTTACGCGTGGTATGGGGAAAATGTTATTTAATTGTTTTGTATATAAAATCAGTGCATTCTAAACATTCACTTGCCTCACTCTCCCGCTTCCTTACGTACGCAAATTCACCAGCGGAAATTGGTGTCTTGCTGCACCCGCTCAACGCTAATACCGCGCCTGATAGATTTAAATAAAGTTCAGCCGGTTAGCGCGCGATCAATAGGTATTTACTTGTTTTAAAAATGATTAATTAACAGTTGTCTAAGTAACTCACGAATTATACAAAATTTTCCTTATATTCTTCAAATTAACTTTTTGATGTGCTTAATGTATGGTATAAGAATTTATTATTTAATTAAAATTGAAGGAATTTTTTTTTTCTCTTAAAGAAGTTTGTTATATAAGCCATGTCTTGAGCACATAATTATAGGTTATCTACATTAAGTATCTTTATTTTTAATTCAAAATAATAAACAAATATATCTATTTAAAAGAAATCATGTATACTCTCAAATTGTACAATATATTCTATATATTTGCAGTACCCAGATTAAAATTTTTTTGAAAAATGTGTATTTAAAATTCAAAGTCGTGATACCTACTTCCACTAAAATAGCTTTAAACTAATTATTAGATATTTAAAGAAATGCACATATTTTTTACATATTTAAAGTATTAAAAAACTTTAAGCTAATATTTTGTTATTATTTCACAAGAGTAATTCTAAAGTTATTGTTAGATATACCAATCAAAAGAAAATTATGCCTACTTTATGAAAATGTATATATTTTTGGCAAATTCAACGTATAAAATGACGATAACAATTGCAAAAATAAAGAACATTTTTTTGAAAAAATCACTTAATAGTTATTGTTGACACATATTATTGACAAGTTTAACGTATAAAATGACAACAAAAGTTGTTTCAATTTTTATAAATTTTACTAAATTATTATTTTTATTAAACAATTAGTCTAGTATTATCCATTCAACTTCAAAATGTAATCAGTTATAAGTTCAAACATATGTAATATTTCTGCAAAAATGAACGCGTAGTATCCCTTAAAATGTTGTAGTGAACACAAATTTTGGTCCATACATGCGTACACATACATAGGGCAGACCGGGGCTAATTCATCGATATGTTTTGCGATTGCCTATTCTAATAATTTTCCAAAATCTAAATCCTGTTTAACGTAGATATAAACTTTATAATTTTAACTAAAAAAATTTTTTCAGACTTATTTATAAATTTGCTATAGTTGTTAGACTACAGTTGCTCGGGACTGATCTGTCAACGGAAATCTTCCTTTATTTGTAACTTAAGCAATTTTACACTTTTTTAAGTGTACCAGGCGTAAAAATCTTATCAAGAAAAAATAATAAGTCTTGATTCTTACTGAATTATTTAAGGAATTTTTTGTATGGAACTCCAGTTATTTTTTGCCAAAAAATCGAAATAAAAACTTTAAACGCGTATTTCTAGAAACATATTTTTTTTACTTCAAAAAGTTTCTGGCGCAACTCAAGTTAATGGATATTTTTAAAACTTGTAGAAAATATCAATGAAACACTCGAAAAAATTTACTGAAAAGGACTGAAATCTCTAAAAAAAATTAACTTTAAAAAAAGTGAAAGGTTAAGCGAGTTTGATGTATTCCGCAAAATTATCATGGAGCAATACAATAATCTATTTGATAAGGTAAGCCATAGATTAAAAAAGTAATGAGATCAATGGAAAATAGTCAAGTTTTAAATACATAAATAATTATAAATAATTTAGCAACGAACTTACAGATAAAAAAGAACTGAGATCAATCAAACAAAGTCAAGTTTATTATATTTAATCATAATAAAGCAAAAATATTGTTGTGTTCAATGAAGGGCTTACTTAACTTAAAGTTACGTTATATAATGATCAATTACAAACAACTCTCAAGATACTTACTACGTATATTTGGATGATAATTTTGGCGATTGTTTAAGTTATGAGGCTAGCACAGATGACCGTAAGTTTTCAATCCTTATCGATGCTGAAAATATTACTGTATATAACATTTTTTAGAGTTTTTACGTACAACTTAATCATAATACCTGTGAACTTATCATAACTGTCGTGCACGTCGGTGCTCGTTGAAAATAACTTTACGCAAGTTTTTTTATGCTGCTGTATGTAGCGTAACTTTTAGAGCGCACATAGGCGAAAAAAATGTTTTTTTTTGTGTGTAGAAAAAAAGTGGCGTGTGTTGAATCTTCTGTGTAAATATATACTAATTTGCGTAATCTAAGAGATTCAGTGCACGATCTCTTAAAAAATTTGTTTTCGAAATGTTTCGTAAAACGCGCGGCATAAGGTATTCTTTTACACTTACAAAATTTATTAATTAATATTAATATATGAATATTAATTTATTCGGCATACGCTATAACTCGTTGTAATTTTATTTCAATTTTATGACTCAAATTCTAAAAATATTTCACTGCGCGATTGACATTAATTTTAAGAAAAAATAAAATTAATAAAGTAGTGCGAATAATAATGAATATTATGATGCACATGAAAAACAGAATTTCGAGGAAATCCGGATTAAGGTCGTCAAGATTCTGTAAGAAGTAACGATTTTAATCGTCAAATCCATATGAACGAAGAAGTACAAGATAGTGATGATGAACGCGAGGCTGAATGGATAGATTCGGACAACAGCAATAGCGAATTGGATGAGAGTGAAGAAGACGGTGAAGATGATGACGCATTTTTTATAGATATTATGGATCCGAGATACTTGAATCACCATAAGTTACTTGTTTTAGGTATTTACTTATTAAATCAATCTTGTATATCAAATGAAAACATAGAAGAGGCATCAATAATCCTTAATGAATATGTTTCCCAATTTAGCAGCCTATACGGGGAACAATATATGAGCTGCAATTTGCATCTTCTACTTCATCTACCAGAAATAGTCAAATGGTTTGGCCCTTTCTGGGTGACTTCTTGCTTTCCTTTTGAGAATTTGAACGGCATTTTGAAAAGTTTTGTTCACGGCACGAAGTACGGCGAATTGCAAATTTGTTCCTCAGTCTCACAATTCTTGAATTATCATGATTTAAAAAAAAGGATTTAAATGAACGAAGTGCAGTTAACTACTTTGTAATGAATTAGAATCCAAATCTATACTTAAAACGCAAAGGATAACTAGACAAATGTCTATTGTGGGACGATGTCAAAAAACGTGTAACTTACCTCCACTTATTACATACTGTTTCAGAAATATTGATATAAATGAAAATAAAGTTCACATTTTCTATAGGCTACTTAAGAACGAAATGTTATTTGACTCTAGATTATACAACCGTAAAAGAAAAACAAAATCTTCTATTGTAAAATATGTAGTAGACGATGTTACTTATATAGGTTGTGTAGAAATTTTTGTAAAAGTATGTAACTGCGTATGCGAGCGACTTTGTAATGAATGCGAAAAGAATACATGTAAATGCTACGCAATTATTGATAGATACGATTATCGATATGCTTTCGATAGCGATTTGATCAACATATCAATCCCTTTTATTTATTCTTGTGATACAGATTTAGAGGTCAAAATTTTAG
Source organism: Gastracanthus pulcherrimus (assembly GCA_949152435.1). Classification (NCBI taxonomy): domain Eukaryota; kingdom Metazoa; phylum Arthropoda; class Insecta; order Hymenoptera; family Pteromalidae; genus Gastracanthus; species Gastracanthus pulcherrimus. The sequence goes on from OX424576.1 coordinate 68,544,106, forward strand.
TTCCTGTTCAAAACATAAAAACTGTTTTATTTGAAATAAATTGTAATAGATTTTTAAGGTAATAGGGTATCGTGAATTGGGAATAAATAAAGGAGACGCTAGAATTCCTTCAGAGTTCACTCATTAATTAAAAATAGTCTTGTACAAATATATATATATATATATATATATATATATATATACTAATACTAAAATCATGTCGTCGTCGCATCTACTTCGATTCGGCTACTCTCATTCGCACACGCATACGTCACATCTATACACGGCGTCGGCTTTACAAGTCAACGTTGTCCAATTTATAAATACGGCATATAGCCAGAGTCGGTTTTAGTTTAGAAGGCGTGATAAAGCACGTATCTTATAATTACGCTATTACTCGGCGACGGGACCGTCGATCGTTGACGGCATCAACTGGACCGTGGCGATGAGTCCCTCGTACAGCGAAGCTGGACCCGGGCCGAGATGAATGCGGTTGAAATCGCTGCACGGGTTTTCGATGCCGATGGAGCGTCCTCCTCGTGGCCTCTCGAGCAAATCAATATTTATAGGTCCTACACACCGTGCGTCTCCAAACCCGACACTAATAATTACAGAATAAAGTAAATACGTGAAACTCACGTTTTACCGAGGCTTTACTAAATTAAATACAAACTTACCCCTTACGGGTGGGTCGAGTCTCGCGTGACTTACAATAAAAGTACAGCTGCGAATAAAATTGACTTTAGAGCTCAGTGCAGACAACCGCTCACTGAGGCTCCTGGCAGCTTTCTGCCGACGCTCTCGCAGCGCGAACCTCTCGCTACTATTCGAATACACATACCGCTACACACATACCATTACACACACAACTAGCCCCAAAACAGTTGAGGAACTCCTAAAATCTCTACAATTCTGCTCAAAATCGAGCCTCTACATACATCCCCCTTTCGATGGGAGACTCCCTATAGGATATACATCGAAATTTACAAAAGCCTAAACGTTACCACGTAGAAGAAACACACAGATTCGCATGTGAGCTTGAAAAGCGTAGGTAGCCCTCATCCGCTCATGAGTGTGACTTCTCCGAGAATGATTTACATTACTATTTACATATTTTGATACATATCTACATATATCTACCTGCGTAATCAACAGCTTATTACGTGACAATTTTACCTTATTATTATATATGTTTCAGTCTTCATTGCAGGGTTGATGGCCACAGCAGAGTCAGATTGGCAAATCTTATAATTACTGAGTATATATTACATTATGCATATTAAAAAAATTTTTTTTTTTTTAGAACAAGGCCAACGCTTGCTCATGGAAACAAACAAGCAGCAGAATTTATTTATTTGAGTTTGTAGCCTCATGAGAGTAGTATTTGCGCAAATGCAAACGATTGTACGTGCCTTTTATGCTCTCGCGATCGTTCTCTTCTGATATTTCGTATGCGTTATTTCCAATTTGTCGAACAATAAGATAAAGGCCCTCATATATCTCAAAATATTTATATATTTTCTTCTGCGAAGCATCGGAAAGGTGTGGAACTTTTAGTAAGACTAGGTCCCCCACTTTAAGCTCGACGCGCCTTGTCTTTTTCTGCGTTTTACAACGCTGCTCAAATGCGCTTGCAAGTCTTTCATTTACAATTCGTATCTGTACTTCACGATCGAGTGGAGTTCGTTGTAACAGCGGAAACATTTCGCAGATTTTTTCTCTAACGGGCTTACCAAAATGCAATGTATACGGTATTGCACCCGTGCTTTGATGAAAAGATAGATTCAGACATTCTTGTATATGAGAAACCGGGCGCGCCCACGCACTATGGTTTTGCGAGCAATGGTTGTGCGAAACAAACGCCCTAACTCGCGCATAGTGCGTTCAACCGGGTTTGACTGAGGATGTCGGATCGATGAGAATAACACAGTGACCCCGTGCGCTTCAAGTGTTCTTTTCCACGCGTGTGCGGTAAACTGTGTACCGTTGTCGGACAGAATTTTCTGCGGTTTTCCTATTTCTATATCTATATAGTTGACTGTGTGTTGATTCTAATAATTTATCAACAAACGCTCGCGGAATCATGAGTTTACACTACTCCAGCGTTTTCATAAAACTCCAAACTTGCTTGCTTTTTATTTCGGATAAATTTTATGGTCTCATCTTTCTCTTGTAAGTGACGTAATTCTTTAAAATCATCAAGCAATTCCTTTCTCATTGTGAGCGCAGCGATTGATTTTATCGGTGGCAGATTCTTTTGTTCGATTTCCGTAGGCAGATTTTTCAAAATGCTCCTTACGAAGTAGTTTTTATTACTTGAAATATTAACACATCCTTTAAAATTACGCGAAAAAAAATCTGCCACGATATTGTCCGCTCCACGGCAGTGTTTTATGTCATATGCGTACTCTTGCAATGACAAAACCCAGCGTGTTAGACGGGCATTGTGGTACGGTGTCGACAAGAGGAATGTAAGAGCTTGATGATATGTAATAATCTCGAATTTCGCGCCTATGAGGTAAGTACGGAATTTTAGTAACGAGTATATGATCGCGAGAAGTTCTCTCTCTGTTACCGTATAATTATACTCAGTTTTTGTGAGAACGCGGCTTACCAGGGAAATAATTCGCGGCTCATCCTCGTCATCCAACTGATATAAAACACCGCTGAGACCTGCATCGCTAGCATCAGTTTGCAGTTTAAAAGTTTTATTCGGCTCAACGTGACAGCATTGATAAAATTCCTTTTTAATTCTTCGAACGCGTGACTATGCTGCTCGGTCCATTTCCACTTTGCTCCCGCGCGCAATAAATCTCGGAACGGATCAACGAAATTCCCATGCTTCACACTCATGCGCCGGTAGTATCCACACACTCTCAACATCGCTTGCAGCTGACGTTTATCACTCGCGTATGGAAACTCTTTAATCACCCTTAATTTCTCCGGGTCTGCCTTAATACCGTAAGGTGTTAAAATAAGCCCCAAAAATTTAACCGATTTACGAAAAAATAACGATTTATCCAAACTCAATGTAAACCCGTGTTTAATTAGCCTAATAAATAATTGCTCTAAATGTATTAAATGCAACTTAAATGAGCGTGATGTTATCAAAATATCATCGATATAACACGAGACTACATCGCACATTTCCGGTCTGAGAGCGAGACTAAGTGCCCTTATAAACCCGCTACCTGCCGTCTTTATTCCAAACGGTATGACTTTAAAATGGTACAGAATTCCATTATGTAAAAACGCGGTGTATTTACGCGATTCGTAGTCTAATGGTACTTGCCAATACCCGGAAACCAGATCGGTTGTTGACATATATTGAACCCCTTCGTACTTTTGAAGTAAATCTTCGATACGTTCCGGACTTTCATTGTCTGATAAAATGATCATGTTAAGGTGACGAGCGTCTAGGCATAGCCTTACGTCGCCATTCTTTTTCTGAACCACGCGCAGTGGATTGCAAAATGGGCTGCGCGAACGCTCGATTATTCCGAGATCAAACATACGTTTAATTTCTGCATCAACTGCCGGTCTTTGTTGGAGTGGTATAGGGTAAGATTTTCGCACAAACGCCTTTTTATTCACTGGTGTTATTTTATGCTCATACACTTCTGTTCGACCAGGAAAATCCGAAAATACTTTAGAATATTTACACAATAAAGCTTTAACTTTTTCTTTTTGATCTAAGTTCAAATTATCAATCTCTTCCACGTAGTTATTTATTTTTGTCTTAAAGTGTTGAATTTCAATATTATTTATCGATCGAGAATTACTAGTAGAATTGTTTTGAAAAAATTTTACATTGTTAATACTATAATCTTCTTGTAGAAATGTATTGTCATTTGCATAATTATCTTTTGTTTTCGCTATAGGTTGTAAATCAGAAAAAATGTTATTTCTCGAGTTATAATTCTCGACACCTCTAAGTGAATAAAAGGTCCGGTCGTACGCATCCCCCAAACTATGAGTACGCGTCAAGGTTGTGTGGACACTGCCATGCGCGCTCGAACGCGGGCGCCTTTCCCCTTCTACTTCGGTATCATTGGTTGGACTATGATGTGCCAATGATATGTCATTAGTCGTCTCTATTATTTCACACACATTCTCGCTTTGTTTATTGTTATCATAACATCTAATTGTATTCGTTTCGATACCTAGAATTAATTTCACCGACTGATGCTCGCAGCTTGTAATCGCTCGCAGAATTACAGTTTCAGATTTTAAATATTCTCCGGCGATTTTAATTCTTTTGTCTTCTAAATCTATTATACACTTAAAATGATCGATCCAATCGATACCGAGTATCACCTCAGACGATAACCCTGGGACAACTAAAAATGTATAGACGAACGCACGATTTTCAATGGTCATGGATAGTTGCAATTGTTTTTTAACTACTGTAGATATACTACCAATGGCAACATGTATTGTTAAATTACTGATTGGCAGTTCTAGCAAATTCACATCTGCTCAGAGCTCAATATAATAAGACTCCGAAACACATGTGACCTCGCTACCGCTATCCATCAAAATCGTGCTTTCTCTATCATATATTTGCGCGTTAATCCGCGGGCAAACTGCGCGATATTGAACGCGATTATTTTCTTGGGATGCTTCCGGTTCAATATCCCAGCATAGTTCCTGTAAGAATTCAGCGATATTTTAAGTGTATATAGCACTAATATTCGCACGTGGGTCGTCGTCTCGAGTCTCCTGCGACGCTTGCCCGCGACCGGCATCATCTATAGTGGATGTATTCGCCTTATTTCTCTCTCTCGTTTCCGAACGATTTTATGTTTCTAAGAGCTCATTATCTGCTCGCCAATTTCCGCGCGCATTATTAACAGGTCTATACTCTGAACTATTGAACGTTTCATTACACGGTGCGTACTGACGCGCATCTTGGCTTTCACGATTCCACGAATTGCCTCTCGCGATTTGCCTTACCGAACCTCCTTGATTCCTATTATTATTATAACTATGTTTGTTTTGATTGTTCGCTCCGTTATTATTTCTATAATTATTTACCTGATCATTTCCATAATTATTACGATGTTTATTATAATGATTCTCTTGACTACTATAGTTGTTACTATTTTTATTCTGCGTGTTAGATTTTTCATATAATTCATTATGTGAAAAATCCAACCTCGCTAGTGTCTGTGCAATTTTATTTGTGTCAGAATAATCAATAGTGGACAAAATATCGCGAGCTCGTTGAGGAAGCTGTTTTATTATATTGAAATTAGTCTTGTAAATTTCCATACTGGAAGCACAATATTTTGCAGCTCGGAACTGTTCATTAAAGTAGTCGTATAGCAATTGATCCTGAGCGCGAAAACGTCTTGCACACCACTCTTCTTTTGCCTTCATTCTGGATTCTACCGAATAAAATTCTTTTAAAAATGTAGCTTTAAAATCATCGTAACTATTAAATGGTAGCATGACGCCTTCGTACCAAGTTTTCGCTCGACCTGTGAGAGCTTCGTCAACGATCTGTATCATTTGAATTTCGGAGAATTTTTTCTTATTACAATAATTTTCAAAATTTTTTAAAAACTCAATAGGATTGTTTTTATATCCTTCAAAAGTTGGTAGAACTAAATTAACTTGTAAGGCTTGAAAATGATCAAGTAGTCCACGCACAAGCTTGTCGGTAGCGTTGTTGCTATTATTTACCGGGTAATCATTAGGCATTGTCAAATTATTTCGGCGTTGATTTGCTTCAACTTCAAGGTCTAAGTCGCATGTTAAATTCTGCCGATCCGAATTGTTTACTCGATTCTCAGTTAAACCGGAATTTTCCGCTCCTGGGCTTTGTCCGTGCCCATCGCATACTTCTAACACGTTGTTCGCGCGGTCTCTATTATTGTCGTTCGATATAATAGTATTATCCGCGCTCGCATTTGCGATCGTTTGCGCGCTCGCGTCAATACTCTCAATCGACTGTTTTTCTAAAAGTCGCTTGTTTACCTCCATAACCTTGCGAAGCTCCTCTCGGAAATAATCGTTCTCCTGCGAGAGCGTCTGTCGATCGATTCTCAGCTTCATCACCTCGGGCATGAGTTCGTCAATTTGCTCCTGCTGTGTCCTCAGCTCTGCATTATTTGTGTCGTCGCTTGCATTTTTTCTAGGCGCCATTATGTTGTTTGCTCAAACAAAGTACAATTTAATTAGATTACAATATATATATAATTTTTTTTTTTTTTTTATACAGAATTAAAATAAATATACAATTTTTTTTAAATCGGTAAAAATTCTTTTTCCCAATTCACGGCCACTAGTTGGGTGCCAATGTAATAGATTTTTAAGGTAATAGGGTATCGTGAAATGGGAATAAATAAAGGAGACGCTAGAATTCCTTCAGAGTTCACTCATTAAATAAAAATAATCTTGTACAAATATATATATATATATATATATATATATATATATATATATATATATATATATATATATATATATATATATATATATATTTGTACAAGATTATTTTTATTTAATGAGTGAACTCTGAAGGAATTCTAGCGTCTCCTTTATTTATTCCCATTTCACGATACCCTATTACCTTAAAAATTACCCGTCGCCGAGTAATAGCGTAATTATAAGATACGTGCTTTATCACGCCTTCTAAACTAAAAGCGACTCTGGCTATATGCCGTATTTATAAATTGGACAACGTTGACTTGTAAAGCCGATGCCGTGTATGGATGTGACGTATGCGTGTGCGAATGAGAGTAGCCGAATCGAAGTAGATGCGACGACGACATGATTTTAGTATTAGTATATATGTATATATATATATATATATATATATATATATATATATATATATATATATATATATATATATATATATATATTTGTACAAGACTATTTTTATATATACATATATACTAATACTAAAATCATGTCGTCGTCGCATCTACTTCGATTCGGCTACTCTCATTCGCACACGCATACGTCACATCCATACACGGCATCGGCTTTACAAGTCAACGTTGTCCAATTTATAAATACGGCATATAGCCAGAGTCGCTTTTAGTTTAGAAGGCGTGATAAAGCACGTATCTTATAATTACGCTATTACTCGGCGACGGGACCGTCGATCGTCGACGGCATCAACTGGACCGTGGCGATGAGTCCCTCGTACAGCGAAGCTGGACTCGGGCCGAGATGAATGCGGTTGAAATCGCTGCACGGGTTTTCAATGCCGATGGAGCGGCCTCCTCGTGGCCTCTCGAGCAAATCAATATTTATAGGTCCTGCACACCATGCGTCTCCAAACCCGACACTAATAATTACAGAATAAAGTAAATACGTGAAACTCACGTTTTACCGAGGCTTTACTAAATTAAATACAAACTTACCCCTTACGGGTGGGTCGAGTCTCGCGTGACTTACAATAAAAGTACAGCTGCAAATAAAATTGACTTTAGAGCTCAGTGCAGACAACCGCTCACTGAGGCTCCTGGCAGCTTTCTGCCGACGCTCTCGCAGCGCGAACCTCTCGCTACTATTCGAACACACATACCGCGACACACATACCATTACACACACAACTAGCCCCAAAACAGCTGAGGAACTCCTAAAATCTATGCAATTCTGCTCAAAATCGAGCCTCTACAAAATATTGACCAAAGTACTTACGTGATACTTATAAACACCTACATTAAAAACAACTACGCGAATAAAAATACTGCATTTAGCAAAAATGTTGTTTATTTTCAAAGTAATATGAATGTAATTTATATATATTTTTGACACAATCTAGTATGGAATAATCCACCGGACTTGACAGCAAAATTGTACGACACGACTGTTTAAAAAAAAATTGCCTAATTAGAAGACTAGTAGATTATGCTAGTCTATTCCATAAATCAAAAAAGTATAGACAAATATTTAGTATTTAGTCAGGTACTTTTCCCTCGACTATAATAAATATAAATCATCCAGCTAGAAATCTCGAATTTTGTATGGATATATAAGCCAGACAAATATATTGATAATGAAAAGTATATCTGAAAATCTAGCATTTAGTCTGGCACTTTTTGCCAGACTAATATAATAAAAATAAAAAGTCTAGTTAAAAGTCTGGCATTTAGTCTGGCACTTTTTGCCAGACCAATATAATAAAATTAAAAAGTCTAGTTAAAAGCCTGGCATTTAGTCTGGCAATTTTTGCCAGACTTATCAAAGAAAAAATTCGTCTAGTTAAAAGTCTGGCGTTGAATCTGGCTTTTTATGCCAGACTATTTGCAAAGAATAAAGTTAGTATAGGATAATGGCCGCAGCCATACTTTCGCCAGACGTGCGCCATACTTCTGCTGGACTTAATTTTGCAATACATCAGCCATACTACTCCCATACTAATATTTTTACACGGGTGCAGTCTCAATTTACGCGCCCTACTCTTTTAGTCGCCAAGCTATAAAATAATAAAAGCTTGCCCGTGCAACTTATAACATAATATCCATTTTCTTTTCGTCAGGATTTAAACAATCCTAAACTAATCTCAATCTGCACGTCCTCCTCCTTTCAAGCCTGCCACGCTCGATTAATTCATCCGCCCGTAAAACCGCTCGGTACGCGACGGATTAAGCCGTGATTAACCGGGAAACACTAAACTAAGAAAATTCTATTTTTTAAATAAATAAAGTCCGGACGTCACACATTAAACGCCCAACTTGTCCGCAGTAACATCATAGATCTCGAAAAAATACAACTTTTTTGTATTTCATATTTTTTACGAAAATGTTAATTAAATAAAGTTTGTCGAGACAAACCTAATTTGAAGTGCATAAAAGTAATAAAAAATCAATTATTAGGCCACATTGGAAATATAACACATTAAATGCAGAACTTTTCCACAGCAAAATCATAGATCTCGAAAAAATCCGGCTTTATTGTATTAATTATTTTTTACAAAAATGTTAATTAAATAAAGTTTGTCTAGAAAAACCTAAATTCAAGCGCATGAAAGCCATTGATTATCAATTTTTAAGCAAGAATGTAAATATACCACATTAGACACAAAAATTTTCCACAGTAAAATTATAGACCTCGCAAAAATACATATTTTTGTATTTCTTATTTTTTACGAAAATGTTAATTAAATAAAGCTTGTCTAGAAAAACCTAAATTGAAGCGCATGAAAGCCATACAAAATCAATTTATAGGCCACAATGGAAATATAACACATTAGACACAAAAATTTTCCACGGTAAAATTATAGACCTCGCAAAAATACATATTTTTGTATTTCATATTTGTTACGAAAATGTTAATTATATAAAGTTTGTTGAGAAAAACCTAATTTGAAGCGCGTAAAAGCCATAAAAAATCAATTATTAGGCCAGAATATAAATATAACACATTAAATGCAGATCTTTTCCTCAGTAAAATCATAGATCTCGGAAAAATACAACATTTTTGTATTTCATAATTTTTACGAAAATGTTATTTAAATAAAGTTTGTTGAGAAAAACCTAATTTGAAGCGCATAAAATCTATAAAAAATCAATTATTAGGCCAGATTAGAAATATAACACATTAAATGCAGAACTTGTCCACAGTAAAATCATAGATCTCGAAAAAATACAACATTTTTGTATTTCATATTTTTTACGAAAATGTTATTTAAATAAAGTTTGTTGACAAAAATTTAAATTGAAGCGCATAAAAGCCGTAATAATCAACTTTAAGGTCAGAATGGAAATATAACACATTAGACACAAAAAATTTCCACGGTAAAATCATAGATTTCGAAAAAATACAATTTTTTTATTTTATATTTTTTACGAAAATGTTATTTAAATAAACTTTGTTGACAAAAATTTAAATTGAAGCGCATAAAAGCCATAATAATCAACTTTAAGGTCAGAATGGAAATATAACACATTAGACACAAAAAAATTCCACGCTAAAATCATAGATCTCGAAAAAATACAACTTTTTCGTATTTCTTATTTTTTACGAAAATGTTAATTAAATAAAGTTTGTCTAGGAAAACCTAAATTGAAGCGCATGAAAGCCATAAAAAATCAATTTATAGGCCACGATGGAAATATAACACATTAGACATAAACATTTTCCACGGTAAAATTATAGAACTTGCAAAAATACAAAATTTGTATTTTATATTTTTTACGAAAATGTTAATTAAATAAAGTTTGTTGAGAAAAGTAATCTAATATTAAGCGCATAAAAGCCATAAAAAATCAATTATTAGGCAGAATCGAAATATAACTCATTAGACACAAAAATTTTCCACGGTAAAATCATAGATCTCGAAAAAATACAACTTTTTCGTATTTCTTATTTTTTACGAAAATGTTAATTAAATAAAGTTTGTCTAGGAAAACCTAAATTGAAGCGCATGAAAGCCATAAAAAATCAATTTATAGGCACGATGGAAATATAACACATTAGACATAAACATTTTCCACGGTAAAATTATAGAACTTGCAAAAATACAAAATTTGTATTTTATATTTTTTACGAAAATGTTAATTAAATAAAGTTTGTTGAGAAAAGTAATCTAATATTAAGCGCATAAAAGCCATAAAAAATCAATTATTAGGCAGAATCGAAATATAACTCATTAGACACAAAAATTTTCCACGGTAAAATCATAGAACACGAAAAAATACAACATTTTAATATTTCATATTTTTTACGAAAATGTTATTTAAATAAATTTTGTTGACAAAAATTTAAATTGAAGCGCATAAAAGCCATAATAATCAACTTTAAGGTCAGAATGGAAATATAACACATTAGACACAAAAAATTTCCACGGTAAAAAAATAGATCTCGACAAAATACAACTTTTTCCTATTTCTTATTTTTTACGAAAATGTTAATTAAATAAAGCTTGTGTAGAAAAACCTAAATTGAAGCACATGAAAGCCATAAATTATCAATTTTTAAGCCAGAATGTAAATATAACACATTAGACACAAAAATTTTCCACGGTAAAATTATAGACCTCGCAAAAATACATATTTTTGTATTTCATATTTGTTACGAAAATGTTAATTATATAAAGTTAGTTGAGAAAAACCTAATTTAAAGGCCAGAATATAAATATAACACATTAAATGCAGATCTTATCCTCAGTAAAATCATAGATCTCGAAAAAATACAACATTTTTGTATTTCATATTTTTTACGAAAATGTTATTTAAATAAAGTTTGTTGAGAAAAACCTAATTTGAAGCGCATAAAATCTATAAAAAATCAATTATTAGGCCAGATTAGAAATATAACACATTAAATGCAGAACTTGTCCACAGTAAAATCATAGATCTCGAAAAAATACAACATTTTTGTATTTCATATTTTTTACGAAAATGTTATTTAAATAAAGTTTGTTGACAAAAATTTAAATTGAAGCGCATAAAAGTCGTAATAATCAACTTTAAGCTCAGAATGGAAATATAACACAGACACAAAAAATTTCCACGGTAAAATCATAGATCTCGAAAAAATCCGACTTTGTTGTATTTATTATTTATTTACGAAAATGTTAATTAAATAAAGTTTGTTGAGAAAAACATAATTTGAAGCGTATAAAAGCCATAAAAAATCAATTATTATGACAGATTGGAAATATAACACATTAAACGCAGAACTTGTCCACAGTAAAATCATAGATCTCCAAAAAATACAACATTTTTGTAGTTCATATTTTTTAAGAAAATGTTATTTAAATAAAGTTTGTTGACAAAAATTTAAATTGAAGCGCATAAAAGCCATAATAATCAACTTTAAGGTCAGAATGGAAATATAACACATTAGACACAAAAAATTCCCACGGTAAAAAAATAGATCTCGAAAAAATACAACTTTTTCGTATTTCTTATTTTTTACGAAAATGTTAATTATATAAAGCTTGTTGAGAAAAACCTAATTTGAAGGCCAGAATATAAATATAACACATTAAATGCAGATCTTTACCTCAGTAAAATCATAGATCTCGAAAAAATACAACATTTTTGTATTTCATATTTTTTACGAAAATGTTATTTAAATAAAGTTTGTTGAGAAAAACCTAATTTGAAGCGCATAAAATCTATAAAAAATCAATTATTAGGCCAGATTAGAAATATAACACATTAAATGCAGAACTTGTCCACAGTAAAATCATAGATCTCGAAAAAATACAACATTTTTGTATTTCGTATTTTTTACGAAAATGTTATTTAAATAAAGATTGTTGACAAAAATTTAAATTGAAGCGCATAAAAGGCGTAATAATCAACTTTTAGGTCAGATTAAAAATATAACACATTAGACACAAAAAATTTCCACGGTAAAATCATAGACTTCGAAAAAATACAACTCTTTGTATTTCTTATTTTTTACGAAAATTTTAATTAAATAAAGTTTGTCTAGGAAAACCTAAAATGAAACGCATGAAAGCCATAAAAAATCAATTTATAGGCCACAATGGAAATATAACACATTAGACATAAACATTTTCCACGGTAAAATTATAGAACTTGCAAAAATACAAAATTTGTATTTTATATTTTTCACGAAAATGTTAATTAAATAAAGTTTGTTCAGAAAAGTAATCTAATATTAAGCGCATAAAAGCCATAAAAAATCAATTATTAGGCAGAATGGAAATATAACTCATTAGACACAAAAATTTTCCACGGTAAAATCATAGATCACGAAAAAATACAACATTTTAATATTTCATATTTTTTACGAAAATGTTATTTAAATAAATTTTGTTGACAAAAATTTAAATTGAAGCGCATAAAAGCCATAATAATCAAATTTTAGGTCAGAATAGAAATATAACACATTAAACACAAAAAATTTCCACGGTAAAATCATAGATCTCGAAAAAATACAACTTTTTTGTATTTCTTATTTTTTACGAAAATGTTAATTAAATAAAGTTTGTCTAGAAAAACCTAAATTGAAGCACATGAAACCATAAAAAATCAATTTATAGGCCACAATGGAAATATAACACATTAGCACAAAAATTTTCCTCGGTAAAATTATAGACCTCGCAAAAATACATATTTTTGTATTTCATATTTGTTACGAAAATGTTAATTATATAAAGTTTGTTGAGAAAAACCTAATTTGAAGCGCGTAAAAGCCATAAAAAATCAATTATTAGGCCAGAATATAAATATAACACATTAAATGCAGATCTTTTCCTCAGTAAAATCATAGATCTCGGAAAAATACAACATTTTTGTATTTCATAATTTTTACGAAAATGTTATTTAAATAAAGTTTGTTGAGAAAAACCTAATTTGAAGCGCATAAAATCTATAAAAAATCAATTATTAGGCCAGATTAGAAATATAACACATTAAATGCAGAACTTGTCCACAGTAAAATCATAGATCTCGAAAAAATACAACATTTTTGTATTTCATATTTTTTACGAAAATGTTATTTAAATAAAGTTTGTTGACAAAAATTTAAATTGAAGCGCATAAAAGCCGTAATAATCAACTTTAAGGTCAGAATGGAAATATAACACATTAGACACAAAAAATTTCCACGGTAAAATCATAGATTTCGAAAAAATACAATTTTTTTATTTTATATTTTTTACGAAAATGTTATTTAAATAAACTTTGTTGACAAAAATTTAAATTGAAGCGCATAAAAGCCATAATAATCAACTTTAAGGTCAGAATGGAAATATAACACATTAGACACAAAAAAATTCCACGCTAAAATCATAGATCTCGAAAAAATACAACTTTTTCGTATTTCTTATTTTTTACGAAAATGTTAATTAAATAAAGTTTGTCTAGGAAAACCTAAATTGAAGCGCATGAAAGCCATAAAAAATCAATTTATAGGCCACGATGGAAATATAACACATTAGACATAAACATTTTCCACTTTAAAATTATAGACCTTGCAAAATTACAAATTTTTGTATTTCACATTTTTTACGAAAATGTTGATTAAATAAAGTTTGTCGAGAAAAACCTAATTTGAAGAGCATAAAAGCTATAAAAAATCAAGTATTAGGCCAGATTAGAAATATAACACATTAAATGCAGAACTTGTCCAGAGTAAAATCATAGATCTCGAAAAAATACAACATTTTTGTATTTCATATTTTTTACGAAAATGTTATTTAAATAAAGTTTTTTGACAAAAATTTAAATTGAAGCCCATAAAAGCCGTAATAATCAACTTTTAGGTCAGATTGAAAATATAACACATTAGACACAAAAAATTACCACGGTAAAATCATAGATCTCGAAAAAGTCCGACTTTGTTGTATTTCTTATTTTTTACGAAAATGTTAATTAAATAAAGTTATTTGAGAAAAACCTATTTTGAAGCGCATAAAAGCCATAAAAAATCCATTATTAGGCCAGATTAGCAATATAACACATTAAATGCAGAAATTGTCCACAGTAAAATCATAGATCTCGAAAAAATACAACATTTTTGTATTTCATATTTTTTACGAAAATGTTAACTGCACACCATGCGTCTCCAAACCCGACACTAATAATTACAGAATAAAGTAAATACGTGAAACTCACGTTTTACCGAGGCTTTACTAAATTAAATACAAACTTACCCCTTACGGGTGGGTCGAGTCTCGCGTGACTTACAATAAAAGTACAGCTGCAAATAAAATTGACTTTAGAGCTCAGTGCAGACAACCGCTCACTGAGGCTCCTGGCAGCTTTCTGCCGACGCTCTCGCATCGCGAACCTCTCGCTACTATTCGAACACACATACCGCGACACACATACCATTACACACACAACTAGCCCCAAAACAGCTGAGGAACTCCTAAAATCTATGCAATTCTGCTCAAAATCGAGCCTCTACAAAATATTGACCAAAGTACTTACGTGATACTTATAAACACCTACATTAAAAACAACTACGCGAATAAAAATACTGCATTTAGCAAAAATGTTGTTTATTTTCAAAGTAATATGAATGTAATTTATATATATTTTTGACACAATCTAGTATGGAATAATCCACCGGACTTGACAGCAAAATTGTACGACACGACTGTTTAAAAAAAAATTGCCTAATTAGAAGACTAGTAGATTATGCTAGTCTATTCCATAAATCAAAAAAGTATAGACAAATATTTAGTATTTAGTCAGGTACTTTTCCCTCGACTATAATAAATATAAATCATCCAGCTAGAAATCTCGAATTTTGTATGGATATATAAGCCAGACAAATATATTGATAATGAAAAGTATATCTGAAAATCTAGCATTTAGTCTGGCACTTTTTGCCAGACTAATATAATAAAAATAAAAAGTCTAGTTAAAAGTCTGGCATTTAGTCTGGCACTTTTTGCCAGACCAATATAATAAAATTAAAAAGTCTAGTTAAAAGCCTGGCATTTAGTCTGGCAATTTTTGCCAGACTTATCAAAGAAAAAATTCGTCTAGTTAAAAGTCTGGCGTTGAATCTGGCTTTTTATGCCAGACTATTTGCAAAGAATAAAGTTAGTATAGGATAATGGCCGCAGCCATACTTTCGCCAGACGTGCGCCATACTTCTGCTGGACTTAATTTTGCAATACATCAGCCATACTACTCCCATACTAATATTTTTACACGGGTGCAGTCTCAATTTACGCGCCCTACTCTTTTAGTCGCCAAGCTATAAAATAATAAAAGCTTGCCCGTGCAACTTATAACATAATATCCATTTTCTTTTCGTCAGGATTTAAACAATCCTAAACTAATCTCAATCTGCACGTCCTCCTCCTTTCAAGCCTGCAACGCTCGATTAATTCATCCGCCCGTAAAACCGCTCGGTACGCGACGGATTAAGCCGTGATTAACCGGGAAACACTAAACTAAGAAAATTCTATTTTTTAAATAAATAAAGTCCGGACGTCACACATTAAACGCCCAACTTGTCCGCAGTAAAATCATAGATCTCGAAAAAATACAACTTTTTTGTATTTCATATTTTTTACGAAAATGTTAATTAAATAAAGTTTGTCGAGACAAACCTAATTTGAAGTGCATAAAAGTAATAAAAAATCAATTATTAGGCCACATTGGAAATATAACACATTAAATGCAGAACTTTTCCACAGCAAAATCATAGATCTCGAAAAAATCCGGCTTTATTGTATTAATTATTTTTTACAAAAATGTTAATTAAATAAAGTTTGTCTAGAAAAACCTAAATTCAAGCGCATGAAAGCCATAAATTATCAATTTTTAAGCCAGAATGTAAATATACCACATTAGACACAAAAATTTTCCACAGTAAAATTATAGACCTCGCAAAAATACATATTTTTGTATTTCATATTTGTTACAAAAATGTTAATTATATAAAGTTTGTTGAGAAAAATTTAAATTGAAGCGCATAAAAGCCATAATAATCAACTTTAAGGTCAGAATGGAAATATAACACATTAGACACAAAAAATTTCCACGGTAAAAAAATAGATCTCGAAAAAATACAACTTTTTTGTATTTCTTATTTTTTACGAAAATGTTAATTAAATAAAGCTTGTCTAGAAAAACCTAAATTGAAGCGCATGAAAGCCATACAAAATCAATTTATAGGCCACAATGGAAATATAACACATTAGACACAAAAATTTTCCACGGTAAAATTATAGACCTCGCAAAAATACATATTTTTGTATTTCATATTTGTTACGAAAATGTTAATTATATAAAGTTTGTTGAGAAAAACCTAATTTGAAGCGCGTAAAAGCCATAAAAAATCAATTATTAGGCCAGAATATAAATATAACACATTAAATGCAGATCTTTTCCTCAGTAAAATCATAGATCTCGGAAAAATACAACATTTTTGTATTTCATAATTTTTACGAAAATGTTATTTAAATAAAGTTTGTTGAGAAAAACCTAATTTGAAGCGCATAAAATCTATAAAAAATCAATTATTAGGCCAGATTAGAAATATATCACATTAAATGCAGAACTTGTCCACAGTAAAATCATAGATCTCGAAAAAATACAACATTTTTGTATTTCATATTTTTTACGAAAATGTTATTTAAATAAAGTTTGTTGACAAAAATTTAAATTGAAGCGCATAAAAGCCATAATAATCAACTTTAAGGTCAGAATGGAAATATAACACATTAGACACAAAAAAATTCCACGCTAAAATCATAGATCTCGAAAAAATACAACTTTTTCGAATTTCTTATTTTTTACGAAAATGTTAATTAAATAAAGTTTGTCTAGGAAAACCTAAATTGAAGTGCATAAAAGTAATAAAAAATCAATTATTAGGCCACATTGGAAATATAACACATTAAATGCAGAACTTTTCCACAGCAAAATCATAGATCTCGAAAAAATCCGGCTTTATTGTATTAATTATTTTTTACAAAAATGTTAATTAAATAAAGTTTGTCTAGAAAAACCTAAATTCAAGCGCATGAAAGCCATAAATTATCAATTTTTAAGCCAGAATGTAAATATACCACATTAGACACAAAAATTTTCCACAGTAAAATTATAGACCTCGCAAAAATACATATTTTTGTATTTCATATTTGTTACGAAAATGTTAATTATATAAAGTATGTTGAGAAAAATTTAAATTGAAGCGCATAAAAGCCATAATAATCAACTTTAAGGTCAGAATGGAAATATAACACATTAGACACAAAAAATTTCCACGGTAAAAAAATAGATCTCGAAAAAATACAACTTTTTTGTATTTCTTATTTTTTACGAAAATGTTAATTAAATAAAGCTTGTCTAGAAAAACCTAAATTGAAGCGCATGAAAGCCATAAAAAATCAATTTATAGGCCACGATGGAAATATAACACATTAGACATAAACATTTTCCACGGTAAAATTATAGAACTTGCAAAAATACAAAATTTGTATTTTATATTTTTTACGAAAATGTTAATTAAATAAAGTTTGTTGAGAAAAGTAATCTAATATTAAGCGCATAAAAGCCATAAAAAATCAATTATTAGGCAGAATCGAAATATAACTCATTAGACACAAAAATTTTCCACGGTAAAATCATAGATCTCGAAAAAATACAACTTTTTCGTATTTCTTATTTTTTACGAAAATGTTAATTAAATAAAGTTTGTCTAGGAAAACCTAAATTGAAGCGCATGAAAGCCATAAAAAATCAATTTATAGGCCACGATGGAAATATAACACATTAGACATAAACATTTTCCACGGTAAAATTATAGAACTTGCAAAAATACAAAATTTGTATTTTATATTTTTTACGAAAATGTTAATTAAATAAAGTTTGTTGAGAAAAGTAATCTAATATTAAGCGCATAAAAGCCATAAAAAATCAATTATTAGGCAGAATCGAAATATAACTCATTAGACACAAAAATTTTCCACGGTAAAATCATAGAACACGAAAAAATACAACATTTTAATATTTCATATTTTTTACGAAAATGTTATTTAAATAAATTTTGTTGACAAAAATTTAAATTGAAGCGCATAAAAGCCATAATAATCAACTTTAAGGTCAGAATGGAAATATAACACATTAGACACAAAAAATTTCCACGGTAAAAAAATAGATCTCGACAAAATACAACTTTTTCCTATTTCTTATTTTTTACGAAAATGTTAATTAAATAAAGCTTGTCTAGAAAAACCTAAATTGAAGCACATGAAAGCCATAAATTATCAATTTTTAAGCCAGAATGTAAATATAACACATTAGACACAAAAATTTTCCACGGTAAAATTATAGACCTCGCAAAAATACATATTTTTGTATTTCATATTTGTTACGAAAATGTTAATTATATAAAGTTAGTTGAGAAAAACCTAATTTAAAGGCCAGAATATAAATATAACACATTAAATGCAGATCTTATCCTCAGTAAAATCATAGATCTCGAAAAAATACAACATTTTTGTATTTCATATTTTTTACGAAAATGTTATTTAAATAAAGTTTGTTGAGAAAAACCTAATTTGAAGCGCATAAAATCTATAAAAAATCAATTATTAGGCCAGATTAGAAATATAACACATTAAATGCAGAACTTGTCCACAGTAAAATCATAGATCTCGAAAAAATACAACATTTTTGTATTTCATATTTTTTACGAAAATGTTATTTAAATAAAGTTTGTTGACAAAAATTTAAATTGAAGCGCATAAAAGTCGTAATAATCAACTTTAAGCTCAGAATGGAAATATAACACAGACACAAAAAATTTCCACGGTAAAATCATAGATCTCGAAAAAATCCGACTTAGTTGTATTTATTATTTATTTACGAAAATGTTAATTAAATAAAGTTTGTTGAGAAAAACATAATTTGAAGCGTATAAAAGCCATAAAAAATCAATTATTATGACAGATTGGAAATATAACACATTAAACGCAGAACTTGTCCACAGTAAAATCATAGATCTCCAAAAAATACAACATTTTTGTAGTTCATATTTTTTAAGAAAATGTTATTTAAATAAAGTTTGTTGACAAAAATTTAAATTGAAGCGCATAAAAGCCATAATAATCAACTTTAAGGTCAGAATGGAAATATAACACATTAAATGCAGAACTTGTCCACAGTAAAATCATAGATCTCGAAAAAATACAACATTTTTGTATTTCGTATTTTTTACGAAAATGTTATTTAAATAAAGTTTGTTGACAAAAATTTAAATTGAAGCGCATAAAAGGCGTAATAATCAACTTTTAGGTCAGATTAAAAATATAACACATTAGACACAAAAAATTTTCACGGTAAAATCATAGACTTCGAAAAAATACAACTTTTTTATTTTATATTTTTTACGAAAATGTTATTTAAATAAACTTTGTTGACAAAAATTTAAATTGAAGCGCATAAAAGCCATAATAATCAACTTTAAGGTCAGAATGGAAATATAACACATTAGGCACAAAAAAATTCCACGCTAAAATCATAGATCTCGAAAAAATACAACTCTTTGTATTTCTTATTTTTTACGAAAATTTTAATTAAATAAAGTTTGTCTAGGAAAACCTAAAATGAAACGCATGAAAGCCATAAAAAATCAATTTATAGGCCACAATGGAAATATAACACATTAGACATAAACATTTTCCACGGTAAAATTATAGAACTTGCAAAAATACAAAATTTGTATTTTATATTTTTCACGAAAATGTTAATTAAATAAAGTTTGCTCAGAAAAGTAATCTAATATTAAGCGCATAAAAGCCATAAAAAATCAATTATTAGGCAGAATGGAAATATAACTCATTAGACACAAAAATTTTCCACGGTAAAATCATAGATCATGAAAAAATACAACATTTTAATATTTCATATTTTTTACGAAAATGTTATTTAAATAAATTTTGTTGACAAAAATTTAAATTGAAGCGCATAAAAGCCATAATAATCAATTTTTAGGTCAGAATAGAAATATAACACATTAAACACAAAAAATTTCCACGGTAAAATCATAGATCTCGAAAAAATACAACTTTTTTGTATTTCTTATTTTTTACGAAAATGTTAATTAAATAAAGTTTGTCTAGAAAAACCTAAATTGAAGCACATGAAACCATAAAAAATCAATTTATAGGCCACAATGGAAATATAACACATTAGCACAAAAATTTTCCTCGGTAAAATTATAGACCTCGCAAAAATACATATTTTTGTATTTCATATTTGTTACGAAAATGTTAATTATATAAAGTTTGTTGAGAAAAACCTAATTTGAAGCGCGTAAAAGCCATAAAAAATCAATTATTAGGCCAGAATATAAATATAACACATTAAACACAAAAATTTTCCACCTTAAAATTATAGACCTTGCAAAATTACAAATTTTTGTATTTCACATTTTTTACGAAAATGTTGATTAAATAAAGTTTGTCGAGAAAAACCTAATTTGAAGAGCATAAAAGCTATAAAAAATCAAGTATTAGGCCAGATTAGAAATATAACACATTAAATGCAGAACTTGTCCACAGTAAAATCATAGATCTCGAAAAAATACAACATTTTTGTATTTCATATTTTTTACGAAAATGTTATTTAAATAAAGTTTTTTGACAAAAATTTAAATTGAAGCCCATAAAAGCCGTAATAATCAACTTTTAGGTCAGATTGAAAATATAACACATTAGACACAAAAAATTACCACGGTAAAATCATAGATATCGAAAAAGTCCGACTTTGTTGTATTTCTTATTTTTTACGAAAATGTTAATTAAATAAAGTTATTTGAGAAAAACCTATTTTGAAGCGCATAAAAGCCATAAAAAATCCATTATTAGGCCAGATTAGCAATATAACACATTAAATGCAGAAATTGTCCACAGTAAAATCATAGATCTCGAAAAAATACAACATTTTTGTATTTCATATTTGTTACGAAAATGTTAATTATATAAAGTTTGTTGAGTAAAACCTAATTTTAAGCGCATAAAAGCCATAAAAAAATCAATTATTAGGCCACATTGGAAATATAACACATTAAATGCAGAGCTTTTCCGCAGCAAAATCATAGATCTCGAAAAAATCCGACTTTGTTGTATTTCATTTTTTTACGAAAATGTTAATTAAATAAAGTTTGTCGAGACAAACCTAATTTGAAGCGCATAAAAGCAACACAAAATCAATTATTAGGCCACATTAGAAATATAACACATTAAACACAAAAATTTTCCACTGTAAAATTATAGACCTTGCAAAAATACAAATTTTTGTATTTCACATTTTTTACGAAAATGTTGATTAAATAAAGTTTGTTGAGAAAAAAATAATTTGAAGCGTATAAAAGAGATAAAAAATCAATTATTGGGCCAGATTAGAAATATAACACATTAAATGCAGATCTTTTCCTCAGTAAAATCGTAGATCTCGAAAAAATACAACTTTTTTGTATTTCATATTTGTTACGAAGATGTTAATTATATAAAGTTTGTTGAGAAAAACCTAATTTGAAGCACATAAAAGCCATAAAAAATCAATTATTAGGCAGAATGGAAATATAACTCATTAGACACAAAAATTTTCCACGGTAAAATCATAGAACACGATAAAATACAACATTTTAATATTTCATATTTTTTATGAAAATGTTATTTAAATAAAGTTTGTTAACAAAAATTTAAATTGAAGTGCATAAAATCCGTAATAATCAACTTTAAGGTCAGAATGGAAATATAACACATTAGACACAAAAAATTTCCACGGTAACATCATAGAACACGAAAAAATACAACATTTTTGTATTTCATTTTTTTTACGAAAATGTTATTTAAATAAAGTTTCTTGACAAAACTTTAAATTGAAGCGCATAAAAGCCATAATAATCAACTTTTAGGTCAGATTGAAAATACAACACATTAGACACAAAAAATTTCCACGGTAAAATCATAGATCTCGAAAAAATCCGACTTTGTTGTATTTCGTATTTTTTACGAAAATATTAATTAAATAATGTTTGTCTATTAAAACCTAAAGTGAAGCGCATGAAAGTCATAAAAAATCTATTTTTAGGCCACAATGGAAATATAACACATTAGACACAAAAATTGTCCACGGTAAAATCATAGATCTCGAAAAAATACAAATTTTTGTATTTCATTTTTTTTACGAAAATGTTAATTAAACAAAGTTTGTCGACAAAAACCTAAATTGAAGCGCATAAAAGCCATAAAAAATCAATTATTATGCCAGATTGGAAATATAACACATTAAATGCAGAACTTTTCCACATCAAAATCATAGATCTGGAAAAAATCCGACTTTGTTGTATTTCATATTTGTTACGAAAATGTTAATTATATAAAGTTTGTTCAGACAAACCTAATTTGAAGCGCATAAAAGTCATAAAAAATCAATTATTAGGCCAGATTAGAAATATAACACATTAAATGCAGAACCTGTCCACAGTAAAATCATAGATCTCGAAAAAATACAAATTTTTGTATTTCATTTTTTTTACGAAAATGTTAATTAAACAAAGTTTGTCGACAAAAACCTAATTTGAAGCGCATAAAAGCCATAAGAAATCAATTATTAGGCCAGATTAGAAATATAACACTTTAAATGCAGAACCTGTCCACAGTAAAATCATAGATCTCGAAAAAATACAACATTTTTGTATTTCATTTTTTTTACGAAAATGTTAATTAAACAAAGTTTGTCGACAAAAACCTAAATTGAAGCGCATAAAAGCCATAAAAAATCAATTATTATGCCACATTGGAAATATAACACATTAAATGCAGAGCTTTTCCGCAGCAAAATCATAGATCTCGAAAAAATACAAATTTTTGTATTTCATATTTTTTACGAAAATGTTAATTAAATAAAGTTTGTTGAGAAAAACCTAATTTGAAGCGCATAAAAGCCATAAGAAATCAATTATTAGGCCAGATTAGAAATATAACACATTAAATGCAGAACCTGTCCACAGTAAAATCATAGATCTCGAAAAAATACAACATTTTTGTATTTCATTTTTTTTACGAAAATGTTAATTAAACAAAGTTTGTCGACAAAAACCTAATTTGAAGCGCATAAAAGCCATACGAAATCAATTATTAGGCCACATTGGAAATATAACACATTAAATGCAGAGCTTTTCCGCAGCAAAATCATAGATCTCGAAAAAATCCGACTTTGTTGTATTTCTTATTTTTTACGAAAATATTAATTAAATAAAGTTTGTCTATTAAAACCTAAAGTGAAGCGCATGAAAGTCATAAAAAATCTATTTTTAGGTCACAATGGAAATATAACACATTAGACACAAAAATTGTCCACGGTAAAATTATAGATCTTGCCAAAATACAAATTATCGTATTTCATATTTTTTACGAAAATATTAATTAAATAAAGTTTGTTGAGAAATACCTAAATTGAATCGCCTAAAAGCCATAATAAATTTATTAATAGGCCAGATTGGAAATATATAACATTAAATGCAGAACTTTTCCACAGGAATATCATAGATTTCGAAAAAATTCAACATTTTTGTATTTCATATTTTTTACGAAAATGTTAATTAAATAAAGTTTGTCTAGAAAAACCTAAATTGAAGCGCATGAAAGCCATAAAAAATCAATTTATATGCCACAATGGAAATATAACACATTAGACACAAAAATTTTCCACGGTAAAATTATAGACCTCGTTAAATACATATTTTTGTATTTCATATTTGTTACGAAAATGTTAATTATATAAAGTTTGTTGAGAAAAACCTAATTTGAAGGCCAGAATATAAATATAACACATTAAATGCAGATCTTTTCCTCAGTAAAATCATAGATCTCGAAAAAATACAACATTTTTGTATTTCATATTTTTTACGAAAATGTTATTTAAATAAAGTTTGTCGACAAAAACCTAAATTGAAGCGCATAAAAGCCATAAAAAATCAATTATTATGCCAGATTAGAAATATAACACATTAAATGCAGATCTTTTCCTCAGTAAAATCATAGATCTCGAAAATATACAACTTTTTTGTATTTCATTTTTTTTACGAAAATGTTAATTAAACAAAGTTTGTCGACAAAAACCTAAATTGAAGCGCATAAAAGCCATAAAAAATGAATTATTAGGCCAGATTGGAAATATAACACATTAAATGCAGAGCTTTTCCACAGCAAAATCATATATCTCGAAAAAATCCGACTTTGTTGTATTTCTTATTTTTTACGAAAATATTAATTAAATAAAGTTTGTCTATTAAAACCTAAAGTGAAGCGCATGAAAGTCATAAAAAATCTATTTTTAGGCCACAATGGAAATATAACACATTAGACACAAAAATTGTCCACGGTAAAATTATAGATCTTGCCAAAATACAAATTTTCGTATTTCATATTTTTTACGAAAATGTTAATTAAATAAAGTTTGTTGAGAAATACCTAAATTGAATCGCATAAAAGCCATAAAAAATCTATTATTAGGCCAGATTGGAAATATAACACATTAAATGCAGAACTTTTCCACAGCAATATCATAGATTTCGAAAAAATTCAACATTTTTGTATTTCATATTTTTTACGAAAATGTTAATTAAATAAAGTTTGTCGAGAAAAACCTAATTTGAAGCGCATAAAAGCCATACAAAATCAATTATTAGGCCACATTAGAAATATAACACATTAAACATAAAAATTTTCCACTGTAAAATTATAGACCTTGCAAAAATACAAATTTTTGTATTTCACATTTTTTACGAAAATGTTGATTAAATAAAGTTTGTCGAGAAAAACCTAATTTGAAGAGCATAAAAGATATAAAAAAATCAAGTATTAGGCCAGATTAGAAATATAACACATTAAATGCAGAACTTGTCCACAGTAAAATCATAGATCTCGAAAAAATACAACATTTTTGTATTTCATATTTTTTACGAAAATGTTATTTAAATAAAGTTTTTTGACAAAACTTTAAATTGAAGCGCATAAAAGCCATAATAATCAACTTTTAGGTCAGATTGAAAATACAACACATTAGACACAAAAAATTTCCACGGTAAAATCATAGATCTCGAAAAAATACAAATTTTTGTATTTCATATTTTTTACGAAAATGTTAATTAAATAAAGTTTGTTGAGAAAAACCTAATTTGAAGCGCATAAAAGCCATAAGAAATCAATTATTAGGCCAGATTAGAAATATAACACATTAAATGCAGAACCTGTCCACAGTAAAATCATAGATCTCGAAAAAATACAACATTTTTGTATTTCATTTTTTTTACGAAAATGTTAATTAAACAAAGTTTGTCGACAAAAACCTAAATTGAAGCGCATAAAAGCCATAAAAAATGAATTATTATGCCAGATTGGAAATATAACACATTAAATGCAGAGCTTTTCCACAGCAAAATCATATATCTCGAAAAAAACCGACTTTGTTGTATTTCTTATTTTTTACGAAAATTTTAATTAAATAAAGTTTGACTAGAAAAACCTAAAGTGAAGCGCATGAAAGTCATAAAAAATCTATTTTTAGGCCACAATGGAAATATAACACATTAAATGCAGAGCTTTTCCGCAGCAAAATCATAGATCTCGAAAAAATACGACTTTGTTGTATTTCTTATTTTTTACGAAAATCTCAATTAAATAAAGTTCGTTAAGAAAAAAAAAATTTGAAGCGTATAAAAGCCATAAAAAATCAATTATTGGGCCAGATTAGAAATATAACACATTAAATGCAGATCTTTTCCTCATTAAAATCGTAGATCTCGAAAAAATACAAATTTTTGTATTTCATATTTTTTACGAAAATGTTAATTAAATAAAGTTTGTTGAGAAAAACCTAATTTGAACCGCATAAAAGCCATAAGAAATCAATTATTAGGCCAGATTAGAAATATAACACATTAAATGCAGAACCTGTCCACAGTAAAATCATAGATCTCGAAAAAATAAAACATTTTTGTATTTCATATTTTTTACGAAAATGTTAATTAAATAAAGTTAGTTGAGAAAAACCTAATTTGAAGCGCATAAAAGCCATAAGAAATCAATTATTAGGCCAGATTAGAAATATAACACATTAATTGCAGAACCTGTCCACAGTAAAATCATAGATCTCGAAAAAATACAACATTTTTGTATTTCATTTTTTTTACGAAAATGTTAATTAAACAAAGTTTGTCGACAAAAACCTAATTTGAAGCGCATAAAAGCCATAAGAAATCAATTATTAGGCCAGATTAGAAATATAACACTTTAAATGCAGAACCTGTCCACAGTAAAATCATAGATCTCGAAAAAATACAACATTTTTGTATTTCATATTTTTTACGAAAATGTTATTTAAATAAAGTTTCTTGACAAAACTTTAAATTGAAGCGCATAGAAGCCATAATAATCAACTTTTAGGTCAGATTGAAAATACAACACATTAGCCACAAAAAATTTCCACGGTAAAATCATAGATCTCGAAAAAAACCGACTTTGTTGTATTTATTATTTATTTACGAAAATGTTAATTAAATAAAGTTTGTTGAGTTAAACCTAATTTGAAGCGCATAAAAGCAATACAAAATCAATTATTAGGCCACATTAGAAATATAACACATTAAACACAAAAATTTTCCACTGTAAAATTATAGACCTTGCAAAAATACAAATTTTTGTATTTCACATTTTTTACGAAAATGTTGATTAAATAAAGTTTGTCGAGAAAAACCTAATTTGAAGAGCATAAAAGCTATAAAAAATCAAGTATTAGGCCAGATTAGAAATATAACACATTAAATGCAGAACTTGTCCACAGTAAAATCATAGATCTCGAAAAAATACAACATTTTTGTATTTCATATTTTTTACGAAAATGTTATTTAAATAAAGTTTTTTAACAAAAATTTAAATTGAAGCGCATAAAAGCCGTAATAATCAACTTTTAGGTCATATTGAAAATATAACACATTAGAGACAAAAAATTTCCACGGTAAAATCATAGATCTCGAAAAAGTCCGACTTTGTTGTATTTCTTATTTTTTACGAAAATATTAATTAAATAAAGTTTGTCTATTAAAACCTAAAGTAAAGCGCATGAAAGTCATAAAAAATCTATTTTTAGGCCACAATTGAAATATAACACATTAGACACAAAAATTGTCCACGGTAAAATTATAGATCTTGCAAAAAAACAAATTTTCGTATTTCATATTTTTTACGAAAATGTTAATTAAATAAAGATTGTTGAGAAATACCTAAATTGAATCGCATAAAAGCTATAAAAAATCTATTATTAGGCCAGATTGGAGATATAACACATTAAATGCAGAACTTTTCCACAGCAATATCATAGATTTCGAAAAAATTCAACATTTTTGTATTTCATATTTTTTACGAAAATGTTAATTAAATAAAGTTTGTCGAGACAAACCTAATTTGAAGCGCATAAAAGCAATACAAAATCAATTATTAGGCCACATTAGAAATATAACACATTAAACACAAAAATTTTCCACTGTAAAATTATAGACCTTGCAAAAATACAAATTTTTGTATTTCACATTTTTTACGAAAATGTTGGTTAAATAAAGTTTGTCGAGAAAAACCTAATTTGAAGAGCATAAAAGCTATAAAAAATCAAGTATTAGGCCAGATTAGAAATATAACACATTAAATGCAGAACTTGTCCACAGTAAAATCATAGATCTCGAAAAAATACAACATTTTTGTATTTCATATTTTTTACGAAAATGTTATTTAAATAAAGTTTTTTGACAAAAATTTAAATTGAAGCGCATAAAAGCCGTAATAATCAACTTTTAGGTCATATTGAAAATATAACACATTAGACATAAAAAATTTCCACGGTAAAATCATAGATCTCGAAAAAGTCCGACTTTGTTGTATTTCTTATTTTTTACGAAAATCTTAATTAAATAAAGTTTGTTGAGAAAAAAATAATTTGAAGCGTATAAAATCCATAAAAAATCAATTATTGGGCCAGATTAGAAATATAACACATTAAATGCAGATCTTTTCCTCATTAAAATCGTAGATCTCGAAAAAATACAACTTTTTTGTATTTCATATTTGTTACGAAGATGTTAATTATATAAAGTTTGTTCAGAAAAACCTAATTTGAAGCGCATAAAAGCCACAAAAAATCAATTATTAGGCCAGATTAGAAATATAACACATTAAATGCAGAACTTGTCCACAGTAAAATCATAGATCTCGAAAAAATACAACATTTTTGTATTTCATATTTTTTACGAAAATGTTATTTAAATAAAGTTTTTTGACAAAAATTTAAATTGAAGCGCATAAAAGCCGTAATAGTCAACTTTTAGGTCATATTGAAAATATAACACATTAGACACAAAAAATTTCCACGGTAAAATCATAGATCTCGAAAAAGTCCGACTTTGTTGTATTTCTTATTTTTTACGAAAATCTTAATTAAATAAAGTTTGTTGAGAAAAAAATAATTTGAAGCGTATAAAAGCCATAAAAAATCAATTATTGGGCCAGATTAGAAATAGAACACATTAAATGCAGATCTTTTCCTCATTAAAATCGTAGATCTCGAAAAAATACAACTTTTTTGTATTTCATATTTGTTACGAAGATGTTAATTATATAAAGTTTGTTCAGAAAAACCTAATTTGAAGCGCATAAAAGCCACAAAAAATCAATTATTAGGCCAGATTAGAAATATAACACATTAAATGCAGAACTTGTCCACAGTAAAATCATAGATCTCGAAAAAATACAACATTTTTGTATTTCATATTTTTTACGAAAATGTTATTTAAATAAAGTTTTTTGACAAGAATTTAAATTGAAGCGCATAAAAGCCGTAATAATCAACTTTTAGGTCATATTGAAAATATAACACATTAGACACAAAAAATTTCCACGGTAAAATCATAGATCTCGAAAAAGTCCGACTTTGTTGTATTTCTTATTTTTTACGAAAATCTTAATTAAATAAAGTTTGTTGAGAAAAAAATAATTTGAAGCGTATAAAAGCCATAAAAAATCAATTATTGGGCCAGATTAGAAATATAACACATTAAATGCAGAACTTGTCCACAGTAAAATCATAGATCTCGAAAAAATACAACATTTTTGTATTTCATTTTTTTTACGAAAATGTTAATTAAATAAAGTTTGTTGAGAAAAACCTAATTTGAAGCGCATAAAAGCCATAAGAAATGAATTATTAGGCCAGATTAGAAATATAACACTTTAAATGCAGAACCTGTCCACAGTAAAATCATAGATCTCGAAAAAATACAACTTTTTCGTATTTCTTATTTTTTACGAAAATGTTAATTAAATAAAGTTTGTCTAGAAAAACCTAAATTGAAGCGCATGAAAGCCATAAAAAATCAATTTATATGCCACAATGGAAATATAACACATTAGACACAAAAATTTTCCACGGTAAAATTATAGACCTCGCAAAAATACATATTTTTGTATTTCATATTTGTTACGAAAATGTTAATTATATAAAGTTTGTTGAGAAAAACCTAATTTGAAGGCCAGATTAGAAATATAACACATTAAATGCAGAACTTGTCCACAGTAAAATCATAGATCTCGAAAAAATACAAATGTTTGTATTTCATATTTTTTACGAAAATGTTAATTAAATAAAGTTTGTTGAGAAAAAAATAATTTGAAGCGTATAAAAGCCATAAAAAATCAATTATTGGGCCAGATTAGAAATATAACACATTAAATGCAGATCTTTTCCTCAGTAAAATCGTAGATCTCGAAAAAATACAACTTTTTTGTATTTCATATTTGTTACGAAGATGTTAATTATATAAAGTTTTTTGAGAAAAACCTAATTTGAAGCACATAAAAGCCATAAAAAATCAATTATTAGGCAGAATAGAAATATAACTCATTAGACACAAAAATTTTCCACGGTAAAATCATAGAACACGAAAAAATCCGACTTTGTTGTATTTATTATTTATTTACGAAAATGTTAATTAAATAAAGTTTGTTGAGTTAAACCTAAATTGAATCGCATAAAAGCCATAAAAAATCAATTATTATGCCAGATTAGAAATATAACACATTAAATGCAGAACTTTTCCACAGCAATATCATAGATTTCGAAAAAATTCAACATTTTAATATTTCATATTTTTTATGAAAATGTTATTTAAATAAAGTTTGTTAACAAAAATTTAAATTGACGCGCATAAAATCCGTAATAATCAACTTTAAGGTCAGAATTGAAATATAACACATTAGACACAAAAAATTTCCACGGTAAAATCATAGAACACGAAAAAATCCGACTTTGTTGTATTTATTATTTATTTACGAAAATGTTAATTAAATAAAGTTTGTTGAGATAAACCTAAATTGAATCGCATAAAAGCCATAAAAAATCAATTATTATGCCAGATTAGAAATATAACACATTAAATGCAGAACTGTTCCACAGCAATATCATAGATTTCGAAAAAATTCAACATTTTTGTATTTCATATTTTTTACGAAAATGTTAATTAAATAAAGTTTGTCGAGACAAACCTAATTTGAAGCGCATAAAAGCAATACAAAATCAATTATTAGGCCACATTAGAAATATAACACATTAAACACAAAAATTTTCCACTGTAAAATTATAGACCTTGCAAAAATACAAATTTTTGTATTTCACATTTTTTACGAAAATGTTGATTAAATAAAGTTTGTCGAGAAAAACCTAATTTGAAGAGCATAAAAGCTATAAAAAATCAAGTATTAGGCCAGATTAGAAATATAACACATTAAATGCAGAACTTGTCCACAGTAAAATCATAGATCTCGAAAAAATACAACATTTTTGTATTTCATATTTTTTACGAAAATGTTATTTAAATAAAGTTTTTTGACAAAAATTTAAATTGAAGCGCATAAAAGCCGTAATAATCAACTTTTAGGTCATATTGAAAATATAACACATTAGACACAAAAAATTTCCACGGTAAAATCATACATCTCGAAAAAGTCCGACTTTGTTGTATTTCTTATTTTTTACGAAAATCTTAATTAAATAAAGTTTGTTGAGAAAAAAATAATTTGAAGCGTATAAAATCCATAAAAAATCAATTATTGGGCCAGATTAGAAATATAACACATTAAATGCAGATCTTTTCCTCATTAAAATCGTAGATCTCGAAAAAATACAACTTTTTTGTATTTCATATTTGTTACGAAGATGTTAATTATATAAAGTTTGTTCAGAAAAACCAAATTTGAAGCGCATAAAAGCCATAAGAAATCAATTATTAGGCCAGATTAGAAATATAACACATTAAATGCAGAACCTGTCCACAGTAAAATCATAGATCTCGAAAAAATACAAAATTTTTGTATTTCATTTTTTTTACGAAAATGTTAATTAAACAAAGTTTGTCGACAAAAACCTAAATTGAAGCGCATAAAAGCCATAAAAAATGAATTATTAGGCCAGATTGGAAATATAACACATTAAATGCAGAGCTTTTCCACAGCAAAATCATATATCTCGAAAAAATCCGACTTTGTTGTATTTCTTATTTTTTACGAATATATTAATTAAATAAAGTTTGACTAGAAAAACCTAAAGTGAAGCGCATGAAAGTCATAAAAAATCTATTTTTAGGCCACAATGGAAATATAACACATTAGACACAAAAAATGTCCACGGTAAAATTATAGACCTTGCAAAAATACAAATTATCGTATTTCATATTTTTTACGAAAATGTTAATTAAATAAAGTTTGTTGAGTTAAACCTAAATTGAATCGCATAAAAGCCATAAAAAATCAATTATTATGCCAGATTAGAAATATAACACATTAAATGCAGAGCTTTTCCGCAGCAAAATCATAGATCTCGAAAAAATCCGACTTTGTTGTATTTCTTATTTTTTACGAAAATATTAATTAAATAAAGTTTGTCTATTAAAACCTAAAGTGAAGCGCATGAAAGTCATAAAAAATCTATTTTTAGGTCACAATGGAAATATAACACATTAGACACAAAAATTGTCCACGGTAAAATTATAGATCTTGCCAAAATACAAATTATCGTATTTCATATTTTTTACGAAAATATTAATTAAATAAAGTTTGTTGAGAAATACCTAAATTGAATCGCCTAAAAGCCATAATAAATTTATTAATAGGCCAGATTGGAAATATATAACATTAAATGCAGAACTTTTCCACAGGAATATCATAGATTTCGAAAAAATTCAACATTTTTGTATTTCATATTTTTTACGAAAATGTTAATTAAATAAAGTTTGTCTAGAAAAACCTAAATTGAAGCGCATGAAAGCCATAAAAAATCAATTTATATGCCACAATGGAAATATAACACATTAGACACAAAAATTTTCCACGGTAAAATTATAGACCTCGCAAAAATACATATTTTTGTATTTCATATTTGTTACGAAAATGTTAATTATATAAAGTTTGTTGAGAAAAACCTAATTTGAAGGCCAGAATATAAATATAACACATTAAATGCAGATCTTTTCCTCAGTAAAATCATAGATCTCGAAAAAATACAACATTTTTGTATTTCATATTTTTTACGAAAATGTTATTTAAATAAAGTTTGTTCAGAAAAACCTAATTTGAAGCGCATAAAATCTATAAAAAATCAATTATTAGGCCAGATTAGAAATATAACACTTTAAATACAGAACTTGTCCAGAGTAAAATCATAGATCTCGAAAAAATACAACATTTTTGTATTTCATATTTTTTACGAAAATATTATTTAAATAAAGATTGTCGACAAAAACCTAAATTGAAGCGCATAAAAGCCATAAAAAATCAATTATTATGCCAGATTAGAAATATAACACATTAAATGCAGATCTTTTCCTCAGTAAAATCATAGATCTCGAAAATATACAACTTTTTTGTATTTCATTTTTTTTACGAAAATGTTAATTAAACAAAGTTTGTCGACAAAAACTTAAATTGAAGCGCATAAAAGCCATAAAAAATGAATTATTAGGCCAGATTGGAAATATAACACATTAAATGCAGAGCTTTTCCACAGCAAAATCATATATCTCGAAAAAATCCGACTTTGTTGTATTTCTTATTTTTTACGAAAATATTAATTAAATAAAGTTTGTCTATTAAAACCTAAAGTGAAGCGCATGAAAGTCATAAAAAATCTATTATTAGGCCAGATTGGAAATATAACACATTAAATGCAGAACTTTTCCACAGCAATATCATAGATTTCGAAAAAATTCAACATTTTTGTATTTCATATTTTTTACGAAAATGTTAATTAAATAAAGTTTGTCGAGACAAACCTAATTTGAAGCGCATAAAAGCCATACAAAATCAATTATTAGGCCACATTAGAAATATAACACATTAAACATAAAAATTTTCCACTGTAAAATTATAGACCTTGCAAAAATACAAATTTTTGTATTTCACATTTTTTACGAAAATGTTGATTAAATAAAGTTTGTCGAGAAAAACCTAATTTGAAGAGCATAAAAGATATAAAAAAATCAAGTATTAGGCCAGATTAGAAATATAACACATTAAATGCAGAACTTGTCCACAGTAAAATCATAGATCTCGAAAAAATACAACATTTTTGTATTTCATATTTTTTACGAAAATGTTATTTAAATAAAGTTTTTTGACAAAAATTTAAATTGAAGCGCATAAAAGCCGTAATAATCAACTTTTAGGTCATATTGAAAATATAACACATTAGACACAAAAAATTTCCACGGTAAAATCATAGATCTCGAAAAAGTCCGACTTTGTTGTATTTCTTATTTTTTACGAAAATCTTAATTAAATAAAGTTTGTTGAGAAAAAATTAATTTGAAGCGTATAAAAGCCATAAAAAATCAATTATTGGGCCAGATTAGAAATATAACATATTAAATGCAGATCTTTTCCTCATTAAAATCGTAGATCTCGAAAAAATACAACTTTTTTGTATTTCATATTTGTTACGAAGATGTTAATTATATAAAGTTTGTTCAGAAAAACCTAATTTGAAGCGCATAATAGCCATAAGAAATCAATTATTAGGCCAGATTAGAAATATAACACATTAAATGCAGAACCTGTCCACAGTAAAATCATAGATCTCGAAAAAATACAACATTTTTGTATTTAATTTTTTTTACGAAAATGTTAATTAAACAAAGTTTGTCGACAAAAACCTAATTTGAAGCGCATAAAAGCCATAAGAAATCAATTATTAGGCCAGATTAGAAATATAACACTTTAAATGCAGAACCTGTCCACAGTAAAATCATAGATCTCGAAAAAATACAACATTTTTGTATTTCATTTTTTTTACGAAAATGTTAATTA
The DNA here is from genome assembly GCA_949152435.1 of Gastracanthus pulcherrimus. Lineage (NCBI taxonomy): Eukaryota > Metazoa > Arthropoda > Insecta > Hymenoptera > Pteromalidae > Gastracanthus > Gastracanthus pulcherrimus. The sequence continues at coordinate 68,578,907 of OX424576.1, forward strand.
AACAAAGTTTGTCGACAAAAACCTAATTTGAAGCGCATAAAAGCCATAAAAAATCAATTATTAGGCCAGATTAGAAATATAACACTTTAAATGCAGAACCTGTCCACAGTAAAATCATAGATCTCGAAAAAATACAACATTTTTGTATTTCATATTTTTTACGAAAATGTTATTTAAATAAAGTTTCTTGACAAAACTTTAAATTGAAGCGCATAAAAGCCATAATAATCAACTTTTAGGTCAGATTGAAAATACAACACATTAGACACAAAAAATTTCCACGGTAAAATCATAGATCTCGAAAAAATACAAATTTTTGTATTTCATATTTTTTACGAAAATGTTAATTAAATAAAGTTTGTTGAGAAAAACCTAATTTGAAGCGCATAAAAGCCATAAGAAATCAATTATTAGGCCAGATTAGAAATATAACACATTAAATGCAGAACCTGTCCACAGTAAAATCATAGATCTCGAAAAAATACAACATTTTTGTATTTCATTTTTTTTACGAAAATGTTAATTAAACAAAGTTTGTCGACAAAAACCTAAATTGAAGCGCATAAAAGCCTTAAAAAATGAATTATTATGCCAGATTGGAAATATAACACATTAAATGCAGAGCTTTTCCACAGCAAAATCATATATCTCGAAAAAAACCGACTTTGTTGTATTTCTTATTTTTTACGAAAATTTTAATTAAATAAAGTTTGACTAGAAAAACCTAAAGTGAAGCGCATGAAAGTCATAAAAAATCTATTTTTAGGCCACAATGGAAATATAACACATTAAATGCAGAGCTTTTCCGCAGCAAAATCATAGATCTCGAAAAAATACGACTTTGTTGTATTTCTTATTTTTTACGAAAATCTTAATTAAATAAAGTTTGTTGAGAAAAAAATAATTTGAAGCGTATAAAAGCCATAAAAAATCAATTATTGGGCCAGATTAGAAATATAACACATTAAATGCAGATCTTTTCCTCATTAAAATCGTAGATCTCGAAAAAATACAAATTTTTGTATTTCATATTTTTTACGAAAATGTTAATTAAATAAAGTTTGTTGAGAAAAACCTAATTTGAACCGCATAAAAGCCATAAGAAATCAATTATTAGGCCAGATTAGAAATATAACACATTAAATGCAGAACCTGTCCACAGTAAAATCATAGGTCTCGAAAAAATACAACATTTTTGTATTTCATATTTTTTACGAAAATGTTAATTAAATAAAGTTAGTTGAGAAAAACCTAATTTGAAGCGCATAAAAGCCATAAGAAATCAATTATTAGGCCAGATTAGAAATATAACACATTAAATGCAGAACTTGTCCACAGTAAAATCATAGATCTCGAAAAAATACAACATTTTTGTATTTCATTTTTTTTACGAAAATGTTAATTAAACAAAGTTTGTCGACAAAAACCTAATTTGAAGCGCATAAAAGCCATAAGAAATCAATTATTAGGCCAGATTAGAAATATAACACTTTAAATGCAGAACCTGTCCACAGTAAAATCATAGATCTCGAAAAAATACAACATTTTTGTATTTCATATTTTTTACGAAAATGTTATTTAAATAAAGTTTCTTGACAAAACTTTAAATTGAAGCGCATAAAAGCCATAATAATCAACTTTTAGGTCAGATTGAAAATACAACACATTAGCCACAAAAAATTTCCACGGTAAAATCATAGATCTCGAAAAAATCCGACTTTGTTGTATTTATTATTTATTTACGAAAATGTTAATTAAATAAAGTTTGTTGAGTTAAACCTAAATTGAATCGCATAAAAGCCATAAAAAATCAATTATTATGCCAGATTAGAAATATAACACATTAAATGCAGAACTTTTCCACAGCAATATCATAGATTTCGAAAAAATTAAACATTTTTGTATTTCATATTTTTTACGAAAATGTTAATTAAATAAAGTTTGTTGAGAAAAACCTAATTTGAACCGCATAAAAGCAATACAAAATCAATTATTAGGCCACATTAGAAATATAACACATTAAACACAAAAATTTTCCACTGTAAAATTATAGACCTTGCAAAAATACAAATTTTTGTATTTCACATTTCTTACGAAAATGTTGATTAAATAAAGTTTGTCGAGAAAAACCTAATTTGAAGAGCATAAAAGCTATAAAAAATCAAGTATTAGGCCAGATTAGAAATATAACACATTAAATGCAGAACTTGTCCACAGTAAAATCATAGATCTCGAAAAAATACAACATTTTTGTATTTCATATTTTTTACGAAAATGTTATTTAAATAAAGTTTTTTGACAAAAATTTAAATTGAAGCGCATAAAAGCCGTAATAATCAACTTTTAGGTCATATTGAAAATATAACACATTAGACACAAAAAATTTCCACGGTAAAATCATAGATCTCGAAAAAGTCCGACTTTGTTGTATTTCTTATTTTTTACGAAAATATTAATTAAATAAAGTTTGTCTATTAAAACCTAAAGTAAAGCGCATGAAAGTCATAAAAAATCTATTTTTAGGCCACAATTGAAATATAACACATTAGACACAAAAATTGTCCACGGTAAAATTATAGATCTTGCAAAAATACAAATTTTCGTATTTCATATTTTTTACGAAAATGTTAATTAAATAAAGTTTGTTGAGAAATACCTAAATTGAATCGCATAAAAGCTATAAAAAATCTATTATTAGGCCAGATTGGAAATATAACACATTAAATGCAGAACTTTTCCACAGCAATATCATAGATTTCGAAAAAATTCAACATTTTTGTATTTCATATTTTTTACGAAAATGTTAATTAAATAAAGTTTGTCGAGACAAACCTAATTTGAAGCGCATAAAAGCAATACAAAATCAATTATTAGGCCACATTAGAAATATAACACATTAAACACAAAAATTTTCCACTGTAAAATTATAGACCTTGCAAAAATAAGAATTTTTGTATTTCACATTTTTTACGAAAATGTGGATTAAATAAAGTTTGTCGAGAGAAACCTAATTTGAAGAGCATAAAAGCTATAAAAAATCAAGTATTAGGCCAGATTAGAAATATAACACATTAAATGCAGAACTTGTCCACAGTAAAATCATAGATCTCGAAAAAATACAACATTTTTGTATTTCATATTTTTTACGAAAATGTTATTTAAATAAAGTTTTTTGACAAAAATTTAAATTGAAGCGCATAAAAGCCGTAATAATCAACTTTTAGGTCATATTGAAAATATAACACATTAGACACAAAAAATTTCCACGGTAAAATCATAGATCTCGAAAAAGTCCGACTTTGTTGTATTTCTTATTTTTTACGAAAATCTTAATTAAATAAAGTTTGTTGAGAAAAAAATAATTTGAAGCGTATAAAATCCATAAAAAATCAATTATTGGGCCAGATTAGAAATATAACACATTAAATGCAGATCTTTTCCTCATTAAAATCGTAGATCTCGAAAAAATACAACTTTTTTGTATTTCATATTTGTTACGAAGATGTTAATTATATAAAGTTTGTTCAGAAAAACCTAATTTGAAGCGCATAAAAGCCACAAAAAATCAATTATTAGGCCAGATTAGAAATATAACACATTAAATGCAGAACTTGTCCACAGTAAAATCATAGATCTCGAAAAAATACAAATTTTTGTATTTCATATTTTTTACGAAAATGTTAATTAAATAAAGTTTGTTGAGAAAAACCTAATTTGAAGCGCATAAAAGCCATAAGAAATCAATTATTAGGCCAGATTAGAAATATAACACATTAAATGCAGAACCTGTCCACAGTAAAATCATAGATCTCGAAAAAATACAAAATTTTTGTATTTCATTTTTTTTACGAAAATGTTAATTAAACAAAGTTTGTCGACAAAAACCTAAATTGAAGCGCATAAAAGCCATAAAAAATGAATTATTAGGCCAGATTGGAAATATAACACATTAAATGCAGTGCTTTTCCAGAGCAAAATCATATATCTCGAAAAAATCCGACTTTGTTGTATTTCTTATTTTTTACGAAAATATTAATTAAATAAAGTTTGACTAGAAAAACCTAAAGTGAAGCGCATGAAAGTCATAAAAAATCTATTTTTAGGCCACAATGGAAATATAACACATTAAATGCAGAGCTTTTCCGCAGCAAAATCATAGATCTCGAAAAAATACGACTTTGTTGTATTTCTTATTTTTTACGAAAATCTTAATTAAATAAAGTTTGTTGAGAAAAAAATAATTTGAAGCGTATAAAAGCCATAAAAAATCAATTATTGGGCCAGATTAGAAATATAACACATTAATTGCAGAACCTGTCCACAGTAAAATCATAGATCTCGAAAAAATACAACATTTTTGTATTTCATTTTTTTTACGAAAATGTTAATTAAACAAAGTTTGTCGACAAAAACCTAATTTGAAGCGCATAAAAGCCATAAGAAATCAATTATTAGGCCAGATTAGAAATATAACACTTTAAATGCAGAACCTGTCCACAGTAAAATCATAGATCTCGAAAAAATACAACATTTTTGTATTTCATATTTTTTACGAAAATGTTATTTAAATAAAGTTTCTTGACAAAACTTTAAATTGAAGCGCATAAAAGCCATAATAATCAACTTTTAGGTCAGATTGAAAATACAACACATTAGACACAAAAAATTTCCACGGTAAAATCATAGATCTCGAAAAAATCCGACTTTGTTGTAATTTATTATTTATTTACGAAAATGTTAATTAAATAAAGTTTGTTGAGTTAAACCTAAATTGAATCGCATAAAAGCCATAAAAAATCAATTATTATGCCAGATTAGAAATATAACACATTAAATGCAGATCTTTTCCTCATTAAAATCGTAGATCTCGAAAAAATACAAATTTTTGTATTTCATATTTTTTACGAAAATGTTAATTAAATAAAGTTTGTTGAGAAAAACCTAATTTGAACCGCATAAAAGCAATACAAAATCAATTATTAGGCCACATTAGAAATATAACACATTAAACACAAAAATTTTCCACTGTAAAATTATAGACCTTGCAAAAATACAAATTTTTGTATTTCACATTTCTTACGAAAATGTTGATTAAATAAAGTTTGTCGAGAAAAACCTAATTTGAAGAGCATAAAAGCTATAAAAAATCAAGTATTAGGCCAGATTAGAAATATAACACATTAAATGCAGAACTTGTCCACAGTAAAATCATAGATCTCGAAAAAATACAACATTTTTGTATTTCATATTTTTTACGAAAATGTTATTTAAATAAAGTTTTTTGACAAAAATTTAAATTGAAGCGCATAAAAGCCGTAATAATCAACTTTTAGGTCATATTGAAAATATAACACATTAGACACAAAAAATTTCCACGGTAAAATCATAGATCTCGAAAAAGTCCGACTTTGTTGTATTTCTTATTTTTTACGAAAATATTAATTAAATAAAGTTTGTCTATTAAAACCTAAAGTAAAGCGCATGAAAGTCATAAAAAATCTATTTTTAGGCCACAATTGAAATATAACACATTAGACACAAAAATTGTCCACGGTAAAATTATAGATCTTGCAAAAATACAAATTTTCGTATTTCATATTTTTTACGAAAATGTTAATTAAATAAAGTTTGTTGAGAAATACCTAAATTGAATCGCATAAAAGCTATAAAAAATCTATTATTAGGCCAGATTGGAAATATAACACATTAAATGCAGAACTTTTCCACAGCAATATCATAGATTTCGAAAAAATTCAACATTTTTGTATTTCATATTTTTTACGAAAATGTTAATTAAATAAAGTTTGTCGAGACAAACCTAATTTGAAGCGCATAAAAGCAATACAAAATCAATTATTAGGCCACATTAGAAATATAACACATTAAACACAAAAATTTTCCACTGTAAAATTATAGACCTTGCAAAAATACAAATTTTTGTATTTCACATTTTTTACGAAAATGTGGATTAAATAAAGTTTGTCGAGAGAAACCTAATTTGAAGAGCATAAAAGCTATAAAAAATCAAGTATTAGGCCAGATTAGAAATATAACACATTAAATGCAGAACTTGTCCACAGTAAAATCATAGATCTCGAAAAAATACAACATTTTTGTATTTCATATTTTTTACGAAAATGTTATTTAAATAAAGTTTTTTGACAAAAATTTAAATTGAAGCGCATAAAAGCCGTAATAATCAACTTTTAGGTCATATTGAAAATATAACACATTAGACACAAAAAATTTCCACGGTAAAATCATAGATCTCGAAAAAGTCCGACTTTGTTGTATTTCTTATTTTTTACGAAAATCTTAATTAAATAAAGTTTGTTGAGAAAAAAATAATTTGAAGCGTATAAAATCCATAAAAAATCAATTATTGGGCCAGATTAGAAATATAACACATTAAATGCAGATCGTTTCCTCATTAAAATCGTAGATCTCGAAAAAATACAACTTTTTTGTATTTCATATTTGTTACGAAGATGTTAATTATATAAAGTTTGTTCAGAAAAACCTAATTTGAAGCGCATAAAAGCCACAAAAAATCAATTATTAGGCCAGATTAGAAATATAACACATTAAATGCAGAACTTGTCCACAGTAAAATCATAGATCTCGAAAAAATACAAATTTTTGTATTTCATATTTTTTACGAAAATGTTAATTAAATAAAGTTTGTTGAGAAAAACCTAATTTGAAGCGCATAAAAGCCATAAGAAATCAATTATTAGGCCAGATTAGAAATATAACACATTAAATGCAGAACCTGTCCACAGTAAAATCATAGATCTCGAAAAAATACAAAATTTTTGTATTTCATTTTTTTTACGAAAATGTTAATTAAACAAAGTTTGTCGACAAAAACCTAAATTGAAGCGCATAAAAGCCATAAAAAATGAATTATTAGGCCAGATTGGAAATATAACACATTAAATGCAGTGCTTTTCCAGAGCAAAATCATATATCTCGAAAAAATCCGACTTTGTTGTATTTCTTATTTTTTACGAAAATATTAATTAAATAAAGTTTGACTAGAAAAACCTAAAGTGAAGCGCATGAAAGTCATAAAAAATCTATTTTTAGGCCACAATGGAAATATAACACATTAAATGCAGAGCTTTTCCGCAGCAAAATCATAGATCTCGAAAAAATACGACTTTGTTGTATTTCTTATTTTTTACGAAAATCTTAATTAAATAAAGTTTGTTGAGAAAAAAATAATTTGAAGCGTATAAAAGCCATAAAAAATCAATTATTGGGCCAGATTAGAAATATAACACATTAATTGCAGAACCTGTCCACAGTAAAATCATAGATCTCGAAAAAATACAACATTTTTGTATTTCATTTATTTTACGAAAATGTTAATTAAACAAAGTTTGTCGACAAAAACCTAATTTGAAGCGCATAAAAGCCATAAGAAATCAATTATTAGGCCAGATTAGAAATATAACACTTTAAATGCAGAACCTGTCCACAGTAAAATCATAGATCTCGAAAAAATACAACATTTTTGTATTTCATATTTTTTACGAAAATGTTATTTAAATAAAGTTTCTTGACAAAACTTTAAATTGAAGCGCATAAAAGCCATAATAATCAACTTTTAGGTCAGATTGAAAATACAACACATTAGACACAAAAAATTTCCACGGTAAAATCATAGATCTCGAAAAAATCCGACTTTGTTGTATTTATTATTTATTTACGAAAATGTTAATTAAATAAAGTTTGTTGAGTTAAACCTAAATTGAATCGCATAAAAGCCATAAAAAATCAATTATTATGCCAGATTAGAAATATAACACATTAAATGCAGAACTTTTCCACAGCAATATCATAGATTTCGAAAAAATTCAACATTTTTGTATTTCATATTTTTTACGAAAATGTTAAATAAATAAAGATTGTCGAGACAAACCTAATTTGAAGCGCATAAAAGCAATACAAAATCAATTATTAGGCCACATTAGAAATATAACACATAAAACACAAAAATTTTCCACTGTAAAATTATAGACCTTGCAAAAATACAAATTTTTGTATTTCACATTTTTTACGAAAATGTTGATTAAATAAAATTTGTCGAGACAAACCTAATTTGAAGAGCATAAAAGCTATAAAAAATCAAGTATTAGGCCAGATTAGAAATATAACACATTAAATGCAGAACTTGTCCACAGTAAAATCATAGATCTCGAAAAAATACAACATTTTTGTATTTCATATTTTTTACGAAAATGTTATTTAAATAAAGTTTTTTGACAAAAATTTAAATTGAAGCGCATAAAAGCCGTAATAATCAACTTTTAGGTCATATTGAAAATATAACACATTAGACACAAAAAATTTCCACGGTAAAATCATAGATCTCGAAAAAGTCCGACTTTGTTGTATTTCTTATTTTTTACGAAAATTTTAATTAAATAAAGTTTGACTAGAAAAACCTAAAGTGAAGCGCATGAAAGTCATAAAAAATCTATTTTTAGGCCACAATGGAAATATAACACATTAAATGCAGAGCTTTTCCGCAGCAAAATCATAGATCTCGAAAAAATACAACATTTTTGTATTTCATATTTTTTACGAAAATGTTATTTAAATAAAGTTTTTTGACAAAAATTTAAATTGAAGCGCATAAAAGCCGTAATAGTCAACTTTTAGGTCATATTGAAAATATAACACATTAGACACAAAAAATTTCCACGGTAAAATCATAGATCTCGAAAAAGTCCGACTTTGTTGTATTTCTTATTTTTTACGAAAATCTTAATTAAATAAAGTTTGTTGAGAAAAAAATAATTTGAAGCGTATAAAAGCCATAAAAAATCAATTATTGGGCCAGATTAGAAATATAACACATTAAATGCAGAACTTGTCCACAGTAAAATCGTAGATCTCGAAAAAATACAACTTTTTTGTATTTCATATTTGTTACGAAGATGTTAATTATATAAAGTTTGTTCAGAAAAACCTAATTTGAAGCGCATAAAAGCCACAAAAAATCAATTATTAGGCCAGATTAGAAATATAACACATTAAATGCAGAACTTGTCCACAGTAAAATCATAGATCTCGAAAAAATACAACATTTTTGTATTTCATATTTTTTACGAAAATGTTATTTAAATAAAGTTTTTTGACAAAAATTTAAATTGAAGCGCATAAAAGCCGTAATAATCAACTTTTAGGTCATATTGAAAATATAACACATTAGACACAAAAAATTTCCACGGTAAAATCATAGATCTCGAAAAAGTCCGACTTTGTTGTATTTCTTATTTTTTACGAAAATTTTAATTAAATAAAGTTTGACTAGAAAAACCTAAAGTGAAGCGCATGAAAGTCATAAAAAATCTATTTTTAGGCCACAATGGAAATATAACACATTAAATGCAGAGCTTTTCCGCAGCAAAATCATAGATCTCGAAAAAATACAACATTTTTGTATTTCATATTTTTTACGAAAATGTTATTTAAATAAAGTTTTTTGACAAAAATTTAAATTGAAGCGCATAAAAGCCGTAATAGTCAACTTTTAGGTCATATTGAAAATATAACACATTAGACACAAAAAATTTCCACGGTAAAATCATAGATCTCGAAAAAGTCCGACTTTGTTGTATTTCTTATTTTTTACGAAAATCTTAATTAAATAAAGTTTGTTGAGAAAAAAATAATTTGAAGCGTATAAAAGCCATAAAAAATCAATTATTGGGCCAGATTAGAAATATAACACATTAAATGCAGAACTTGTCCACAGTAAAATCGTAGATCTCGAAAAAATACAACTTTTTTGTATTTCATATTTGTTACGAAGATGTTAATTATATAAAGTTTGTTCAGAAAAACCTAATTTGAAGCGCATAAAAGCCACAAAAAATCAATTATTAGGCCAGATTAGAAATATAACACATTAAATGCAGAACTTGTCCACAGTAAAATCATAGATCTCGAAAAAATACAACATTTTTGTATTTCATATTTTTTACGAAAATGTTATTTAAATAAAGTTTTTTGACAAAAATTTAAATTGAAGCGCATAAAAGCCGTAATAATCAACTTTTAGGTCATATTGAAAATATAACACATTAGACACAAAAAATTTCCACGGTAAAATCATAGATCTCGAAAAAGTCCGACTTTGTTGTATTTCTTATTTTTTACGAAAATCTTAATTAAATAAAGTTTGTTGAGAAAAAAATAATTTGAAGCGTATAAAAGCCATAAAAAATCAATTATTGGGCCAGATTAGAAATATAACACATTAAATGCAGAACTTGTCCACAGTAAAATCATAGATCTCGAAAAAATACAACATTTTTATTTCATTTTTTTTACGAAAATGTTAATTAAATAAAGTTTGTTGAGAAAAACCTAATTTGAAGCGCATAAAAGCCATAAGAAATCAATTATTAGGCCAGATTAGAAATATAACACTTTAAATGCAGAACCTGTCCACAGTAAAATCATAGATCTCGAAAAAATACAACTTTTTCGTATTTCTTATTTTTTACGAAAATGTTAATTAAATAAAGTTTGTCTAGAAAAACCTAAATTGAAGCGCATGAAAGCCATAAAAAATCAATTTATATGCCACAATGGAAATATAACACATTAGACACAAAAATTTTCCACGGTAAAATTATAGACCTCGCAAAAATACATATTTTTGTATTTCATATTTGTTACGAAAATGTTAATTATATAAAGTTTGTTGAGAAAAACCTAATTTGAAGGCCAGATTAGAAATATAACACATTAAATGCAGATCTTTTCCTCATTAAAATCGTAGATCTCGAAAAAATACAAATTTTTGTATTTCATATTTTTTACGAAAATGTTAATTAAATAAAGTTTGTTGAGAAAAATCTAATTTGAAGCGCAAAAAAGCCATAAGAAATCAATTATTAGGCCAGATTAGAAATATAACACATTAAATGCAGAACCTGTCCACAGTAAAATCATAGATCTCGAAAAAATACAACATTTTTGTATTTCATATTTTTTACGAAAATGTTAATTAAATAAAGTTAGTTGAGAAAAACCTAATTTGAAGCGCATAAAAGCCATAAGAAATCAATTATTAGGCCAGATTAGAAATATAACACATTAATTGCAGAACCTGTCCACAGTAAAATCATAGATTTCGAAAAAATACAACATTTTTGTATTTCATTTTTTTTACGAAAATGTTAATTAAACAAAGTTTGTCGACAAAAACCTAATTTGAAGCGCATAAAATCTATAAAAAATCAATTATTAGGCCAGATTAGAAATATAACACTTTAAATACAGAACTTGTCCAGAGTAAAATCATAGATCTCGAAAAAATACAACATTTTTGTATTTCATATTTTTTACGAAAATATTATTTAAATAAAGTTTGTCGACAAAAACCTAAATTGAAGCGCATAAAAGCCATAAAAAATCAATTATTATGCCAGATTAGAAATATAACACATTAAATGCAGATCTTTTCCTCAGTAAAATCATAGATCTCGAAAATATACAACTTTTTTGTATTTCATTTTTTTTACGAAAATGTTAATTAAACAAAGTTTGTCGACAAAAACCTAATTTGAAGCGCATAAAAGCCATAAGAAATCAATTATTAGGCCAGATTAGAAATATAACACATTAAATGCAGAACCTGTCCACAGTAAAATCATAGATCTCGAAAAAATACAACATTTTTGTATTTCATTTTTTTTACGAAAATGTTAATTAAACAAAGTTTGTCGACAAAAACCTAAATTGAAGCGCATAAAAGCCATAAAAAATGAATTATTAGGCCAGATTGGAAATATAACACATTAAATGCAGAGCTTTTCCACAGCAAAATCATATATCTCGAAAAAATCCGACTTTGTTGTATTTCTTATTTTTTACGAAAATATTAATTAAATAAAGTTTGTCTATTAAAACCTAAAGTGAAGCGCATGAAAGTTATAAAAAATCTATTTTTAGGCCACAATGGAAATATAACACATTAGACACAAAAATTGTCCACGGTAAAATTATAGATCTTGCCAAAATACAAATTTTCGTATTTCATATTTTTTACGAAAATGTTAATTAAATAAATTTTGTTGAGAAATACCTAAATTGAATCGCATAAAAGCCATAAAAAATCTATTATTAGGCCAGATTGGAAATATAACACATTAAATGCAGAACTTTTCCACAGCAATATCATAGATTTCGAAAAAATTCAACATTTTTGTATTTCATATTTTTTACGAAAATGTTAATTAAATAAAGTTTGTCGAGACAAACCTAATTTGAAGCGCATAAAAGCAATACAAAATCAATTATTAGGCCACATTAGAAATATAACACATTAAACATAAAAATTTTCCACTGTAAAATTATAGACCTTGCAAAAATACAAATTTTTGTATTTCACATTTTTTACGAAAATGTTGATTAAATAAAGTTTGTCGAGAAAAACCTAATTTGAAGAGCATAAAAGATATAAAAAATCAAGTATTAGGCCAGATTAGAAATATAACACATTAAATGCAGAACTTGTCCACAGTAAAATCATAGATCTCGAAAAAATACAACATTTTTGTATTTCATATTTTTTACGAAAATGTTATTTAAATAAAGTTTTTTGACAAAAATTTAAATTGAAGCGCATAAAAGCCGTAATAATCAACTTTTAGGTCATATTGAAAATATAACACATTAGACACAAAAAATTTCCACGGTAAAATCATAGATCTCGAAAAAGTCCGACTTTGTTGTATTTCTTATTTTTTACGAAAATCTTAATTAAATAAAGTTTGTTGAGAAAAAAATAATTTGAAGCGTATAAAAGCCATAAAAAATCAATTATTGGGCCAGATTAGAAATATAACACATTAAATGCAGATCTTTTCCTCATTAAAATCGTAGATCTCGAAAAAATACAACTTTTTTGTATTTCATATTTGTTACGAAGATGTTAATTATATAAAGTTTGTTCAGAAAAACCTAATTTGAAGCGCATAAAAGCCACAAAAAATCAATTATTAGGCCAGATTAGAAATATAACACATTAAATGCAGAACTTGTCCACAGTAAAATCATAGATCTCGAAAAAATACAACATTTTTGTATTTCATATTTTTTACGAAAATGTTAATTAAATAAAGTTTGTTGAGAAAAACCTAATTTGAAGCGCATAATAGCCATAAGAAATCAATTATTAGGCCAGATTAGAAATATAACACATTAAATGCAGAACCTGTCCACAGTAAAATCATAGATCTCGAAAAAATACAACATTTTTGTATTTCATTTTTTTTACGAAAATGTTAATCAAACAAAGTTTGTCGACAAAAACCTAATTTGAAGCGCATAAAAGCCATAAGAAATCAATTATTAGGCCAGATTAGAAATATAACACTTTAAATGCAGAACCTGTCCACAGTAAAATCATAGATCTCGAAAAAATACAACATTTTTGTATTTCATTTTTTTTACGAAAATGTTAATTAAACAAAGTTTGTCGACAAAAACCTAAATTGAAGCACATAAAAGCCATAAAAAATGAATTATTATGGCAGATTGGAAATATAACACATTTAATGCAGAGCTTTTCCACAGCAAAATCATATATCTCGAAAAAAACCGACTTTGTTGTATTTCTTATTTTTTACGAAAATTTTAATTAAATAAAGTTTGAATAGAAAAACCTAAAGTGAAGCGCATGAAAGTCATAAAAAATCTATTTTTAGGCCACAATGGAAATATAACACATTAAATGCAGAGCTTTTCCGCAGCAAAATCATAGATCTCGAAAAAATACGACTTTGTTGTATTTCTTATTTTTTACGAAAATGTTAATTAAATAAAGTTTGTTGAGAAAAATCTAATTTGAAGCGCAAAAAAGCCATAAGAAATCAATTATTAGGCCAGATTAGAAATATAACACATTAAATGCAGAACCTGTCCACAGTAAAATCATAGATCTCGAAAAAATACAACATTTTTGTATTTCATATTTTTTACGAAAATGTTAATTAAATAAAGTTAGTTGAGAAAAACCTAATTTGAAGCGCATAAAAGCCATAAGAAATCAATTATTAGGCCAGATTAGAAATATAACACATTAATTGCAGAACCTGTCCACAGTAAAATCATAGATCTCGAAAAAATACAACATTTTTGTATTTCATTTTTTTTACGAAAATGTTAATTAAACAAAGTTTGTCGACAAAAACCTAATTTGAAGCGCATAAAAGCCATAAGAAATCAATTATTAGGCCAGATTAGAAATATAACACTTTAAATGCAGAACCTGTCCACAGTAAAATCATAGATCTCGAAAAAATACAACATTTTTGTATTTCATTTTTTTTACGAAAATGTTAATTAAACAAAGTTTGTCGACAAAAACCTAATTTGAAGCGCATAAAAGCCATAAAAAATCAATTATTAGGCCAGATTAGAAATATAACACTTTAAATGCAGAACCTGTCCACAGTAAAATCATAGATCTCGAAAAAATACAACATTTTTGTATTTCATATTTTTTACGAAAATGTTATTTAAATAAAGTTTCTTGACAAAACTTTAAATTGAAGCGCATAAAAGCCATAATAATCAACTTTTAGGTCAGATTGAAAATACAACACATTAGACACAAAAAATTTCCACGGTAAAATCATAGATCTCGAAAAAATACAAATTTTTGTATTTCATATTTTTTACGAAAATGTTATTTAAATAAAGTTTCTTGACAAAACTTTAAATTGAAGCGCATAAAAGCCATAATAATCAACTTTTAGGTCAGATTGAAAATACAACACATTAGACACAAAAAATTTCCACGGTAAAATCATAGATCTCGAAAAAATCCGACTTTGTTGTATTTATTATTTATTTACGAAAATGTTAATTAAATAAAGTTTGTTGAGTTAAACCTAAATTGAATCGCATAAAAGCCATAAAAAATCAATTATTATGCCAGATTAGAAATATAACACATTAAATGCAGAACTTTTCCACAGCAATATCATAGATTTCGAAAAAATTCAACATTTTTGTATTTCATATTTTTTACGAAAATGTTAATTAAATAAAGTTTGTCGAGACAAACCTAATTTGAAGCGCATAAAAGCAATACAAAATCAATTATTAGGCCACATTAGAAATATAACACATTAAACACAAAAATTTTCCACTGTAAAATTATAGACCTTGCAAAAATACAAATTTTTGTATTTCACATTTTTTACGAAAATGTTGATTAAATAAAGTTTGTCGAGAAAAACCTAATTTGAAGAGCATAAAAGCTATAAAAAATCAAGTATTAGGCCAGATTAGAAATATAACACATTAAATGCAGAACTTGTCCACAGTAAAATCATAGATCTCGAAAAAATACAACATTTTTGTATTTCATATTTTTTACGAAAATGTTTTTTAAATAAAGTTTTTTGACAAAAATTTAAATTGAAGCGCATAAAAGCCGTAATAATCAACTTTTAGGTCATATTGAAAATATAACACATTAGACACATAAAATTTCCACGGTAAAATCATAGATCTCGAAAAAGTCCGACTTTGTTGTATTTCTTATATTTTACGAAAATATTAATTAAATAAAGTTTGTCTATTAAAACCTAAAGTAAAGCGCATGAAAGTCATAAAAAATCTATTTTTAGGCCACAATTGAAATATAACACATTAGACACAAAAATTGTCCACGGTAAAATTATAGATCTTGCAAAAATACAAATTTTCGTATTTCATATTTTTTACGAAAATGTTAATTAAATAAAGATTGTTGAGAAATACCTAAATTGAATCGCATAAAAGCTATAAAAAATCTATTATTAGGCCAGATTGGAAATATAACACATTAAATGCAGAACTTTTCCACAGCAATATCATAGATTTCGAAAAAATTCAACATTTTTGTATTTCATATTTTTTACGAAAATGTTAATTAAATAAAGTTTGTCGAGACAAACCTAATTTGAAGCGCATAAAAGCAATACAAAATCAATTATTAGGCCACATTAGAAATATAACACATTAAACACAAAAATTTTCCACTGTAAAATTATAGACCTTGCAAAAATACAAATTTTTGTATTTCACATTTTTTACGAAAATGTTGATTAAATAAAGTTTGTCGAGAAAAACCTAATTTGAAGAGCATAAAAGCTATAAAAAATCAAGTATTAGGCCAGATTAGAAATATAACACATTAAATGCAGAACTTGTCCACAGTAAAATCATAGATCTCGAAAAAATACAACATTTTTGTATTTCATATTTTTTACGAAAATGTTATTTAAATATAGTTTTTTGACAAAAATTTAAATTGAAGCGCATAAAAGCCGTAATAATCAACTTTTAGGTCATATTGAAAATATAACACATTAGACACAAAAAATTTCCACGGTAAAATCATAGATCTCGAAAAAGTCCGACTTTGTTGTATTTCTTATTTTTTACGAAAATCTTAATTAAATAAAGTTTGTTGAGAAAAAAATAATTTGAAGCGTATAAAATCCATAAAAAATCAATTATTGGGCCAGATTAGAAATATAACACATTAAATGCAGATCTTTTCCTCATTAAAATCGTAGATCTCGAAAAAATACAACTTTTTTGTATTTCATATTTGTTACGAAGATGTTAATTATATAAAGTTTGTTCAGAAAAACCTAATTTGAAGCGCATAAAAGCCACAAAAAATCAATTATTAGGCCAGATTAGAAATATAACACATTAAATGCAGAACTTGTCCACAGTAAAATCATAGATCTTGAAAAAATACAACATTTTTGTATTTCATATTTTTTACGAAAATGTTAATTAAACAAAGTTTGTCGACAAAAACCTAAATTGAAGCGCATAAAAGCCATAAAAAATCAATTATTATGCCAGATTGGAAATATAACACATTAAATGCAGAACTTGTCCACAGTAAAATCATAGATCTCGAAAAAATACAACATTTTTGTATTTCATATTTTTTACGAAAATGTTATTTAAATATAGTTTTTTGACAAAAATTTAAATTGAAGCGCATAAAAGCCGTAATAATCAACTTTTAGGTCATATTGAAAATATAACACATTAGACACAAAAAATTTCCACTGTAAAATTATAGACCTTGCAAAAATACAAATTTTTGTATTTCACATTTTTTACGAAAATGTTGATTAAATAAAGTTTGTCGAGAAAAACCTAATTTGAAGAGCATAAAAGCTATAAAAAATCAAGTATTAGGCCAGATTAGAAATATAACACATTAAATGCAGAACTTGTCCACAGTAAAATCATAGATCTCGAAAAAATACAACATTTTTGTATTTCATATTTTTTACGAAAATGTTATTTAAATATAGTTTTTTGACAAAAATTTAAATTGAAGCGCATAAAAGCCGTAATAATCAACTTTTAGGTCATATTGAAAATATAACACATTAGACACAAAAAATTTCCACGGTAAAATCATAGATCTCGAAAAAGTCCGACTTTGTTGTATTTCTTATTTTTTACGAAAATCTTAATTAAATAAAGTTTGTTGAGAAAAAAATAATTTGAAGCGTATAAAATCCATAAAAAATCAATTATTGGGCCAGATTAGAAATATAACACATTAAATGCAGATCTTTTCCTCATTAAAATCGTAGATCTCGAAAAAATACAACTTTTTTGTATTTCATATTTGTTACGAAGATGTTAATTATATAAAGTTTGTTCAGAAAAACCTAATTTGAAGCGCATAAAAGCCACAAAAAATCAATTATTAGGCCAGATTAGAAATATAACACATTAAATGCAGAACTTGTCCACAGTAAAATCATAGAACTCGAAAAAATACAACATTTTTGTATTTCATATTTTTTACGAAAATGTTATTTAAATAAAGATTTTTGACAAAAATTTAAATTGAAGCGCATAAAAGCCGTAATAGTCAACTTTTAGGTCATATTGAAAATATAACACATTAGACACAAAAAATTTCCACGGTAAAATCATAGATCTCGAAAAAGTCCGACTTTGTTGTATTTCTTATTTTTTACGAAAATCTTAATTAAATAAAGTTTGTTGAGAAAAAATTAATTTGAAGCGTATAAAAGCCATAAAAAATCAATTATTGGGCCAGATTAGAAATATAACACATTAAATGCAGATCTTTTCCTCATTAAAATCGTAGATCTCGAAAAAATACAACTTTTTTGTATTTCATATTTGTTACGAAGATGTTAATTATATAAAGTTTGTTCAGAAAAACCTAATTTGAAGCGCATAATAGCCATAAGAAATCAATTATTAGGCCAGATTAGAAATATAACACATTAAATGCAGAACCTGTCCACAGTAAAATCATAGATCTCGAAAAAATACAACATTTTTGTATTTAATTTTTTTTACGAAAATGTTAATTAAACAAAGTTTGTCGACAAAAACCTAATTTGAAGCGCATAAAAGCCATAAGAAATCAATTATTAGGCCAGATTAGAAATATAACACTTTAAATGCAGAACCTGTCCACAGTAAAATCATAGATCTCGAAAAAATACAACATTTTTGTATTTCATTTTTTTTACGAAAATGTTAATTAAACAAAGTTTGTCGACAAAAACCTAATTTGAAGCGCATAAAAGCCATAAAAAATCAATTATTAGGCCAGATTAGAAATATAACACTTTAAATGCAGAACCTGTCCACAGTAAAATCATAGATCTCGAAAAAATACAACATTTTTGTATTTCATATTTTTTACGAAAATGTTATTTAAATAAAGTTTCTTGACAAAACTTTAAATTGAAGCGCATAAAAGCCATAATAATCAACTTTTAGGTCAGATTGAAAATACAACACATTAGACACAAAAAATTTCCACGGTAAAATCATAGATCTCGAAAAAATACAAATTTTTGTATTTCATATTTTTTACGAAAATGTTAATTAAATAAAGTTTGTTGAGAAAAACCTAATTTGAAGCGCATAAAAGCCATAAGAAATCAATTATTAGGCCAGATTAGAAATATAACACATTAAATGCAGAACCTGTCCACAGTAAAATCATAGATCTCGAAAAAATACAACATTTTTGTATTTCATTTTTTTTACGAAAATGTTAATTAAACAAAGTTTGTCGACAAAAACCTAAATTGAAGCGCATAAAAGCCTTAAAAAATGAATTATTATGCCAGATTGGAAATATAACACATTAAATGCAGAGCTTTTCCACAGCAAAATCATATATCTCGAAAAAAACCGACTTTGTTGTATTTCTTATTTTTTACGAAAATTTTAATTAAATAAAGTTTGACTAGAAAAACCTAAAGTGAAGCGCATGAAAGTCATAAAAAATCTATTTTTAGGCCACAATGGAAATATAACACATTAAATGCAGAGCTTTTCCGCAGCAAAATCATAGATCTCGAAAAAATACGACTTTGTTGTATTTCTTATTTTTTACGAAAATCTTAATTAAATAAAGTTTGTTGAGAAAAAAATAATTTGAAGCGTATAAAAGCCATAAAAAATCAATTATTGGGCCAGATTAGAAATATAACACATTAAATGCAGATCTTTTCCTCATTAAAATCGTAGATCTCGAAAAAATACAAATTTTTGTATTTCATATTTTTTACGAAAATGTTAATTAAATAAAGTTTGTTGAGAAAAACCTAATTTGAACCGCATAAAAGCCATAAGAAATCAATTATTAGGCCAGATTAGAAATATAACACATTAAATGCAGAACCTGTCCACAGTAAAATCATAGGTCTCGAAAAAATACAACATTTTTGTATTTCATATTTTTTACGAAAATGTTAATTAAATAAAGTTAGTTGAGAAAAACCTAATTTGAAGCGCATAAAAGCCATAAGAAATCAATTATTAGGCCAGATTAGAAATATAACACATTAAATGCAGAACTTGTCCACAGTAAAATCATAGATCTCGAAAAAATACAACATTTTTGTATTTCATTTTTTTTACGAAAATGTTAATTAAACAAAGTTTGTCGACAAAAACCTAATTTGAAGCGCATAAAAGCCATAAGAAATCAATTATTAGGCCAGATTAGAAATATAACACTTTAAATGCAGAACCTGTCCACAGTAAAATCATAGATCTCGAAAAAATACAACATTTTTGTATTTCATATTTTTTACGAAAATGTTATTTAAATAAAGTTTCTTGACAAAACTTTAAATTGAAGCGCATAAAAGCCATAATAATCAACTTTTAGGTCAGATTGAAAATACAACACATTAGCCACAAAAAATTTCCACGGTAAAATCATAGATCTCGAAAAAATCCGACTTTGTTGTATTTATTATTTATTTACGAAAATGTTAATTAAATAAAGTTTGTTGAGTTAAACCTAAATTGAATCGCATAAAAGCCATAAAAAATCAATTATTATGCCAGATTAGAAATATAACACATTAAATGCAGAACTTTTCCACAGCAATATCATAGATTTCGAAAAAATTAAACATTTTTGTATTTCATATTTTTTACGAAAATGTTAATTAAATAAAGTTTGTTGAGAAAAACCTAATTTGAACCGCATAAAAGCAATACAAAATCAATTATTAGGCCACATTAGAAATATAACACATTAAACACAAAAATTTTCCACTGTAAAATTATAGACCTTGCAAAAATACAAATTTTTGTATTTCACATTTCTTACGAAAATGTTGATTAAATAAAGTTTGTCGAGAAAAACCTAATTTGAAGAGCATAAAAGCTATAAAAAATCAAGTATTAGGCCAGATTAGAAATATAACACATTAAATGCAGAACTTGTCCACAGTAAAATCATAGATCTCGAAAAAATACAACATTTTTGTATTTCATATTTTTTACGAAAATGTTATTTAAATAAAGTTTTTTGACAAAAATTTAAATTGAAGCGCATAAAAGCCGTAATAATCAACTTTTAGGTCATATTGAAAATATAACACATTAGACACAAAAAATTTCCACGGTAAAATCATAGATCTCGAAAAAGTCCGACTTTGTTGTATTTCTTATTTTTTACGAAAATATTAATTAAATAAAGTTTGTCTATTAAAACCTAAAGTAAAGCGCATGAAAGTCATAAAAAATCTATTTTTAGGCCACAATTGAAATATAACACATTAGACACAAAAATTGTCCACGGTAAAATTATAGATCTTGCAAAAATACAAATTTTCGTATTTCATATTTTTTACGAAAATGTTAATTAAATAAAGTTTGTTGAGAAATACCTAAATTGAATCGCATAAAAGCCATAAAAAATCAATTATTATGCCAGATTAGAAATATAACACATTAAATGCAGATCTTTTCCTCATTAAAATCGTAGATCTCGAAAAAATACAAATTTTTGTATTTCATATTTTTTACGAAAATGTTAATTAAATAAAGTTTGTTGAGAAAAACCTAATTTGAACCGCATAAAAGCAATACAAAATCAATTATTAGGCCACATTAGAAATATAACACATTAAACACAAAAATTTTCCACTGTAAAATTATAGACCTTGCAAAAATACAAATTTTTGTATTTCACATTTCTTACGAAAATGTTGATTAAATAAAGTTTGTCGAGAAAAACCTAATTTGAAGAGCATAAAAGCTATAAAAAATCAAGTATTAGGCCAGATTAGAAATATAACACATTAAATGCAGAACTTGTCCACAGTAAAATCATAGATCTCGAAAAAATACAACATTTTTGTATTTCATATTTTTTACGAAAATGTTATTTAAATAAAGTTTTTTGACAAAAATTTAAATTGAAGCGCATAAAAGCCGTAATAATCAACTTTTAGGTCATATTGAAAATATAACACATTAGACACAAAAAATTTCCACGGTAAAATCATAGATCTCGAAAAAGCCCGACTTTGTTGTATTTCTTATTTTTTACGAAAATCTTAATTAAATAAAGTTTGTTGAGAAAAAAATAATTTGAAGCGTATAAAATCCATAAAAAATCAATTATTGGGCCAGATTAGAAATATAACACATTAAATGCAGATCTTTTCCTCATTAAAATCGTAGATCTCGAAAAAATACAACTTTTTTGTATTTCATATTTGTTACGAAGATGTTAATTATATAAAGTTTGTTCAGAAAAACCTAATTTGAAGCGCATAAAAGCCACAAAAAATCAATTATTAGGCCAGATTAGAAATATAACACATTAAATGCAGAACTTGTCCACAGTAAAATCATAGATCTCGAAAAAATACAAATTTTTGTATTTCATATTTTTTACGAAAATGTTAATTAAATAAAGTTTGTTGAGAAAAACCTAATTTGAAGCGCATAAAAGCCATAAGAAATCAATTATTAGGCCAGATTAGAAATATAACACATTAAATGCAGAACCTGTCCACAGTAAAATCATAGATCTCGAAAAAATACAAAATTTTTGTATTTCATTTTTTTTACGAAAATGTTAATTAAACAAAGTTTGTCGACAAAAACCTAAATTGAAGCGCATAAAAGCCATAAAAAATGAATTATTAGGCCAGATTGGAAATATAACACATTAAATGCAGTGCTTTTCCAGAGCAAAATCATATATCTCGAAAAAATCCGACTTTGTTGTATTTCTTATTTTTTACGAAAATATTAATTAAATAAAGTTTGACTAGAAAAACCTAAAGTGAAGCGCATGAAAGTCATAAAAAATCTATTTTTAGGCCACAATGGAAATATAACACATTAAATGCAGAGCTTTTCCGCAGCAAAATCATAGATCTCGAAAAAATACGACTTTGTTGTATTTCTTATTTTTTACGAAAATCTTAATTAAATAAAGTTTGTTGAGAAAAAAATAATTTGAAGCGTATAAAAGCCATAAAAAATCAATTATTGGGCCAGATTAGAAATATAACACATTAATTGCAGAACCTGTCCACAGTAAAATCATAGATCTCGAAAAAATACAACATTTTTGTATTTCATTTTTTTTACGAAAATGTTAATTAAACAAAGTTTGTCGACAAAAACCTAATTTGAAGCGCATAAAAGCCATAAGAAATCAATTATTAGGCCAGATTAGAAATATAACACTTTAAATGCAGAACCTGTCCACAGTAAAATCATAGATCTCGAAAAAATACAACATTTTTGTATTTCATATTTTTTACGAAAATGTTATTTAAATAAAGTTTCTTGACAAAACTTTAAATTGAAGCGCATAAAAGCCATAATAATCAACTTTTAGGTCAGATTGAAAATACAACACATTAGACACAAAAAATTTCCACGGTAAAATCATAGATCTCGAAAAAATCCGACTTTGTTGTAATTTATTATTTATTTACGAAAATGTTAATTAAATAAAGTTTGTTGAGTTAAACCTAAATTGAATCGCATAAAAGCCATAAAAAATCAATTATTATGCCAGATTAGAAATATAACACATTAAATGCAGATCTTTTCCTCATTAAAATCGTAGATCTCGAAAAAATACAAATTTTTGTATTTCATATTTTTTACGAAAATGTTAATTAAATAAAGTTTGTTGAGAAAAACCTAATTTGAACCGCATAAAAGCAATACAAAATCAATTATTAGGCCACATTAGAAATATAACACATTAAACACAAAAATTTTCCACTGTAAAATTATAGACCTTGCAAAAATACAAATTTTTGTATTTCACATTTCTTACGAAAATGTTGATTAAATAAAGTTTGTCGAGAAAAACCTAATTTGAAGAGCATAAAAGCTATAAAAAATCAAGTATTAGGCCAGATTAGAAATATAACACATTAAATGCAGAACTTGTCCACAGTAAAATCATAGATCTCGAAAAAATACAACATTTTTGTATTTCATATTTTTTACGAAAATGTTATTTAAATAAAGTTTTTTGACAAAAATTTAAATTGAAGCGCATAAAAGCCGTAATAATCAACTTTTAGGTCATATTGAAAATATAACACATTAGACACAAAAAATTTCCACGGTAAAATCATAGATCTCGAAAAAGTCCGACTTTGTTGTATTTCTTATTTTTTACGAAAATATTAATTAAATAAAGTTTGTCTATTAAAACCTAAAGTAAAGCGCATGAAAGTCATAAAAAATCTATTTTTAGGCCACAATTGAAATATAACACATTAGACACAAAAATTGTCCACGGTAAAATTATAGATCTTGCAAAAATACAAATTTTCGTATTTCATATTTTTTACGAAAATGTTAATTAAATAAAGTTTGTTGAGAAATACCTAAATTGAATCGCATAAAAGCTATAAAAAATCTATTATTAGGCCAGATTGGAAATATAACACATTAAATGCAGAACTTTTCCACAGCAATATCATAGATTTCGAAAAAATTCAACATTTTTGTATTTCATATTTTTTACGAAAATGTTAATTAAATAAAGTTTGTCGAGACAAACCTAATTTGAAGCGCATAAAAGCAATACAAAATCAATTATTAGGCCACATTAGAAATATAACACATTAAACACAAAAATTTTCCACTGTAAAATTATAGACCTTGCAAAAATACAAATTTTTGTATTTCACATTTTTTACGAAAATGTGGATTAAATAAAGTTTGTCGAGAGAAACCTAATTTGAAGAGCATAAAAGCTATAAAAAATCAAGTATTAGGCCAGATTAGAAATATAACACATTAAATGCAGAACTTGTCCACAGTAAAATCATAGATCTCGAAAAAATACAACATTTTTGTATTTCATATTTTTTACGAAAATGTTATTTAAATAAAGTTTTTTGACAAAAATTTAAATTGAAGCGCATAAAAGCCGTAATAATCAACTTTTAGGTCATATTGAAAATATAACACATTAGACACAAAAAATTTCCACGGTAAAATCATAGATCTCGAAAAAGTCCGACTTTGTTGTATTTCTTATTTTTTACGAAAATCTTAATTAAATAAAGTTTGTTGAGAAAAAAATAATTTGAAGCGTATAAAATCCATAAAAAATCAATTATTGGGCCAGATTAGAAATATAACACATTAAATGCAGATCGTTTCCTCATTAAAATCGTAGATCTCGAAAAAATACAACTTTTTTGTATTTCATATTTGTTACGAAGATGTTAATTATATAAAGTTTGTTCAGAAAAACCTAATTTGAAGCGCATAAAAGCCACAAAAAATCAATTATTAGGCCAGATTAGAAATATAACACATTAAATGCAGAACTTGTCCACAGTAAAATCATAGATCTCGAAAAAATACAAATTTTTGTATTTCATATTTTTTACGAAAATGTTAATTAAATAAAGTTTGTTGAGAAAAACCTAATTTGAAGCGCATAAAAGCCATAAGAAATCAATTATTAGGCCAGATTAGAAATATAACACATTAAATGCAGAACCTGTCCACAGTAAAATCATAGATCTCGAAAAAATACAAAATTTTTGTATTTCATTTTTTTTACGAAAATGTTAATTAAACAAAGTTTGTCGACAAAAACCTAAATTGAAGCGCATAAAAGCCATAAAAAATGAATTATTAGGCCAGATTGGAAATATAACACATTAAATGCAGTGCTTTTCCAGAGCAAAATCATATATCTCGAAAAAATCCGACTTTGTTGTATTTCTTATTTTTTACGAAAATATTAATTAAATAAAGTTTGACTAGAAAAACCTAAAGTGAAGCGCATGAAAGTCATAAAAAATCTATTTTTAGGCCACAATGGAAATATAACACATTAAATGCAGAGCTTTTCCGCAGCAAAATCATAGATCTCGAAAAAATACGACTTTGTTGTATTTCTTATTTTTTACGAAAATCTTAATTAAATAAAGTTTGTTGAGAAAAAAATAATTTGAAGCGTATAAAAGCCATAAAAAATCAATTATTGGGCCAGATTAGAAATATAACACATTAATTGCAGAACCTGTCCACAGTAAAATCATAGATCTCGAAAAAATACAACATTTTTGTATTTCATTTATTTTACGAAAATGTTAATTAAACAAAGTTTGTCGACAAAAACCTAATTTGAAGCGCATAAAAGCCATAAGAAATCAATTATTAGGCCAGATTAGAAATATAACACTTTAAATGCAGAACCTGTCCACAGTAAAATCATAGATCTCGAAAAAATACAACATTTTTGTATTTCATATTTTTTACGAAAATGTTATTTAAATAAAGTTTCTTGACAAAACTTTAAATTGAAGCGCATAAAAGCCATAATAATCAACTTTTAGGTCAGATTGAAAATACAACACATTAGACACAAAAAATTTCCACGGTAAAATCATAGATCTCGAAAAAATCCGACTTTGTTGTATTTATTATTTATTTACGAAAATGTTAATTAAATAAAGTTTGTTGAGTTAAACCTAAATTGAATCGCATAAAAGCCATAAAAAATCAATTATTATGCCAGATTAGAAATATAACACATTAAATGCAGAACTTTTCCACAGCAATATCATAGATTTCGAAAAAATTCAACATTTTTGTATTTCATATTTTTTACGAAAATGTTAAATAAATAAAGATTGTCGAGACAAACCTAATTTGAAGCGCATAAAAGCAATACAAAATCAATTATTAGGCCACATTAGAAATATAACACATAAAACACAAAAATTTTCCACTGTAAAATTATAGACCTTGCAAAAATACAAATTTTTGTATTTCACATTTTTTACGAAAATGTTGATTAAATAAAATTTGTCGAGACAAACCTAATTTGAAGAGCATAAAAGCTATAAAAAATCAAGTATTAGGCCAGATTAGAAATATAACACATTAAATGCAGAACTTGTCCACAGTAAAATCATAGATCTCGAAAAAATACAACATTTTTGTATTTCATATTTTTTACGAAAATGTTATTTAAATAAAGTTTTTTGACAAAAATTTAAATTGAAGCGCATAAAAGCCGTAATAATCAACTTTTAGGTCATATTGAAAATATAACACATTAGACACAAAAAATTTCCACGGTAAAATCATAGATCTCGAAAAAGTCCGACTTTGTTGTATTTCTTATTTTTTACGAAAATTTTAATTAAATAAAGTTTGACTAGAAAAACCTAAAGTGAAGCGCATGAAAGTCATAAAAAATCTATTTTTAGGCCACAATGGAAATATAACACATTAAATGCAGAGCTTTTCCGCAGCAAAATCATAGATCTCGAAAAAATACAACATTTTTGTATTTCATATTTTTTACGAAAATGTTATTTAAATAAAGTTTTTTGACAAAAATTTAAATTGAAGCGCATAAAAGCCGTAATAGTCAACTTTTAGGTCATATTGAAAATATAACACATTAGACACAAAAAATTTCCACGGTAAAATCATAGATCTCGAAAAAGTCCGACTTTGTTGTATTTCTTATTTTTTACGAAAATCTTAATTAAATAAAGTTTGTTGAGAAAAAAATAATTTGAAGCGTATAAAAGCCATAAAAAATCAATTATTGGGCCAGATTAGAAATATAACACATTAAATGCAGAACTTGTCCACAGTAAAATCGTAGATCTCGAAAAAATACAACTTTTTTGTATTTCATATTTGTTACGAAGATGTTAATTATATAAAGTTTGTTCAGAAAAACCTAATTTGAAGCGCATAAAAGCCACAAAAAATCAATTATTAGGCCAGATTAGAAATATAACACATTAAATGCAGAACTTGTCCACAGTAAAATCATAGATCTCGAAAAAATACAACATTTTTGTATTTCATATTTTTTACGAAAATGTTATTTAAATAAAGTTTTTTGACAAAAATTTAAATTGAAGCGCATAAAAGCCGTAATAATCAACTTTTAGGTCATATTGAAAATATAACACATTAGACACAAAAAATTTCCACGGTAAAATCATAGATCTCGAAAAAGTCCGACTTTGTTGTATTTCTTATTTTTTACGAAAATTTTAATTAAATAAAGTTTGACTAGAAAAACCTAAAGTGAAGCGCATGAAAGTCATAAAAAATCTATTTTTAGGCCACAATGGAAATATAACACATTAAATGCAGAGCTTTTCCGCAGCAAAATCATAGATCTCGAAAAAATACAACATTTTTGTATTTCATATTTTTTACGAAAATGTTATTTAAATAAAGTTTTTTGACAAAAATTTAAATTGAAGCGCATAAAAGCCGTAATAGTCAACTTTTAGGTCATATTGAAAATATAACACATTAGACACAAAAAATTTCCACGGTAAAATCATAGATCTCGAAAAAGTCCGACTTTGTTGTATTTCTTATTTTTTACGAAAATCTTAATTAAATAAAGTTTGTTGAGAAAAAAATAATTTGAAGCGTATAAAAGCCATAAAAAATCAATTATTGGGCCAGATTAGAAATATAACACATTAAATGCAGAACTTGTCCACAGTAAAATCGTAGATCTCGAAAAAATACAACTTTTTTGTATTTCATATTTGTTACGAAGATGTTAATTATATAAAGTTTGTTCAGAAAAACCTAATTTGAAGCGCATAAAAGCCACAAAAAATCAATTATTAGGCCAGATTAGAAATATAACACATTAAATGCAGAACTTGTCCACAGTAAAATCATAGATCTCGAAAAAATACAACATTTTTGTATTTCATATTTTTTACGAAAATGTTATTTAAATAAAGTTTTTTGACAAAAATTTAAATTGAAGCGCATAAAAGCCGTAATAATCAACTTTTAGGTCATATTGAAAATATAACACATTAGACACAAAAAATTTCCACGGTAAAATCATAGATCTCGAAAAAGTCCGACTTTGTTGTATTTCTTATTTTTTACGAAAATCTTAATTAAATAAAGTTTGTTGAGAAAAAAATAATTTGAAGCGTATAAAAGCCATAAAAAATCAATTATTGGGCCAGATTAGAAATATAACACATTAAATGCAGAACTTGTCCACAGTAAAATCATAGATCTCGAAAAAATACAACATTTTTATTTCATTTTTTTTACGAAAATGTTAATTAAATAAAGTTTGTTGAGAAAAACCTAATTTGAAGCGCATAAAAGCCATAAGAAATCAATTATTAGGCCAGATTAGAAATATAACACTTTAAATGCAGAACCTGTCCACAGTAAAATCATAGATCTCGAAAAAATACAACTTTTTCGTATTTCTTATTTTTTACGAAAATGTTAATTAAATAAAGTTTGTCTAGAAAAACCTAAATTGAAGCGCATGAAAGCCATAAAAAATCAATTTATATGCCACAATGGAAATATAACACATTAGACACAAAAATTTTCCACGGTAAAATTATAGACCTCGCAAAAATACATATTTTTGTATTTCATATTTGTTACGAAAATGTTAATTATATAAAGTTTGTTGAGAAAAACCTAATTTGAAGGCCAGATTAGAAATATAACACATTAAATGCAGATCTTTTCCTCATTAAAATCGTAGATCTCGAAAAAATACAAATTTTTGTATTTCATATTTTTTACGAAAATGTTAATTAAATAAAGTTTGTTGAGAAAAATCTAATTTGAAGCGCAAAAAAGCCATAAGAAATCAATTATTAGGCCAGATTAGAAATATAACACATTAAATGCAGAACCTGTCCACAGTAAAATCATAGATCTCGAAAAAATACAACATTTTTGTATTTCATATTTTTTACGAAAATGTTAATTAAATAAAGTTAGTTGAGAAAAACCTAATTTGAAGCGCATAAAAGCCATAAGAAATCAATTATTAGGCCAGATTAGAAATATAACACATTAATTGCAGAACCTGTCCACAGTAAAATCATAGATTTCGAAAAAATACAACATTTTTGTATTTCATTTTTTTTACGAAAATGTTAATTAAACAAAGTTTGTCGACAAAAACCTAATTTGAAGCGCATAAAATCTATAAAAAATCAATTATTAGGCCAGATTAGAAATATAACACTTTAAATACAGAACTTGTCCAGAGTAAAATCATAGATCTCGAAAAAATACAACATTTTTGTATTTCATATTTTTTACGAAAATATTATTTAAATAAAGTTTGTCGACAAAAACCTAAATTGAAGCGCATAAAAGCCATAAAAAATCAATTATTATGCCAGATTAGAAATATAACACATTAAATGCAGATCTTTTCCTCAGTAAAATCATAGATCTCGAAAATATACAACTTTTTTGTATTTCATTTTTTTTACGAAAATGTTAATTAAACAAAGTTTGTCGACAAAAACCTAATTTGAAGCGCATAAAAGCCATAAGAAATCAATTATTAGGCCAGATTAGAAATATAACACATTAAATGCAGAACCTGTCCACAGTAAAATCATAGATCTCGAAAAAATACAACATTTTTGTATTTCATTTTTTTTACGAAAATGTTAATTAAACAAAGTTTGTCGACAAAAACCTAAATTGAAGCGCATAAAAGCCATAAAAAATGAATTATTAGGCCAGATTGGAAATATAACACATTAAATGCAGAGCTTTTCCACAGCAAAATCATATATCTCGAAAAAATCCGACTTTGTTGTATTTCTTATTTTTTACGAAAATATTAATTAAATAAAGTTTGTCTATTAAAACCTAAAGTGAAGCGCATGAAAGTTATAAAAAATCTATTTTTAGGCCACAATGGAAATATAACACATTAGACACAAAAATTGTCCACGGTAAAATTATAGATCTTGCCAAAATACAAATTTTCGTATTTCATATTTTTTACGAAAATGTTAATTAAATAAATTTTGTTGAGAAATACCTAAATTGAATCGCATAAAAGCCATAAAAAATCTATTATTAGGCCAGATTGGAAATATAACACATTAAATGCAGAACTTTTCCACAGCAATATCATAGATTTCGAAAAAATTCAACATTTTTGTATTTCATATTTTTTACGAAAATGTTAATTAAATAAAGTTTGTCGAGACAAACCTAATTTGAAGCGCATAAAAGCAATACAAAATCAATTATTAGGCCACATTAGAAATATAACACATTAAACATAAAAATTTTCCACTGTAAAATTATAGACCTTGCAAAAATACAAATTTTTGTATTTCACATTTTTTACGAAAATGTTGATTAAATAAAGTTTGTCGAGAAAAACCTAATTTGAAGAGCATAAAAGATATAAAAAATCAAGTATTAGGCCAGATTAGAAATATAACACATTAAATGCAGAACTTGTCCACAGTAAAATCATAGATCTCGAAAAAATACAACATTTTTGTATTTCATATTTTTTACGAAAATGTTATTTAAATAAAGTTTTTTGACAAAAATTTAAATTGAAGCGCATAAAAGCCGTAATAATCAACTTTTAGGTCATATTGAAAATATAACACATTAGACACAAAAAATTTCCACGGTAAAATCATAGATCTCGAAAAAGTCCGACTTTGTTGTATTTCTTATTTTTTACGAAAATCTTAATTAAATAAAGTTTGTTGAGAAAAAAATAATTTGAAGCGTATAAAAGCCATAAAAAATCAATTATTGGGCCAGATTAGAAATATAACACATTAAATGCAGATCTTTTCCTCATTAAAATCGTAGATCTCGAAAAAATACAACTTTTTTGTATTTCATATTTGTTACGAAGATGTTAATTATATAAAGTTTGTTCAGAAAAACCTAATTTGAAGCGCATAAAAGCCACAAAAAATCAATTATTAGGCCAGATTAGAAATATAACACATTAAATGCAGAACTTGTCCACAGTAAAATCATAGATCTCGAAAAAATACAACATTTTTGTATTTCATATTTTTTACGAAAATGTTAATTAAATAAAGTTTGTTGAGAAAAACCTAATTTGAAGCGCATAATAGCCATAAGAAATCAATTATTAGGCCAGATTAGAAATATAACACATTAAATGCAGAACCTGTCCACAGTAAAATCATAGATCTCGAAAAAATACAACATTTTTGTATTTCATTTTTTTTACGAAAATGTTAATCAAACAAAGTTTGTCGACAAAAACCTAATTTGAAGCGCATAAAAGCCATAAGAAATCAATTATTAGGCCAGATTAGAAATATAACACTTTAAATGCAGAACCTGTCCACAGTAAAATCATAGATCTCGAAAAAATACAACATTTTTGTATTTCATTTTTTTTACGAAAATGTTAATTAAACAAAGTTTGTCGACAAAAACCTAAATTGAAGCACATAAAAGCCATAAAAAATGAATTATTATGGCAGATTGGAAATATAACACATTTAATGCAGAGCTTTTCCACAGCAAAATCATATATCTCGAAAAAAACCGACTTTGTTGTATTTCTTATTTTTTACGAAAATTTTAATTAAATAAAGTTTGAATAGAAAAACCTAAAGTGAAGCGCATGAAAGTCATAAAAAATCTATTTTTAGGCCACAATGGAAATATAACACATTAAATGCAGAGCTTTTCCGCAGCAAAATCATAGATCTCGAAAAAATACGACTTTGTTGTATTTCTTATTTTTTACGAAAATGTTAATTAAATAAAGTTTGTTGAGAAAAATCTAATTTGAAGCGCAAAAAAGCCATAAGAAATCAATTATTAGGCCAGATTAGAAATATAACACATTAAATGCAGAACCTGTCCACAGTAAAATCATAGATCTCGAAAAAATACAACATTTTTGTATTTCATATTTTTTACGAAAATGTTAATTAAATAAAGTTAGTTGAGAAAAACCTAATTTGAAGCGCATAAAAGCCATAAGAAATCAATTATTAGGCCAGATTAGAAATATAACACATTAATTGCAGAACCTGTCCACAGTAAAATCATAGATCTCGAAAAAATACAACATTTTTGTATTTCATTTTTTTTACGAAAATGTTAATTAAACAAAGTTTGTCGACAAAAACCTAATTTGAAGCGCATAAAAGCCATAAGAAATCAATTATTAGGCCAGATTAGAAATATAACACTTTAAATGCAGAACCTGTCCACAGTAAAATCATAGATCTCGAAAAAATACAACATTTTTGTATTTCATTTTTTTTACGAAAATGTTAATTAAACAAAGTTTGTCGACAAAAACCTAATTTGAAGCGCATAAAAGCCATAAAAAATCAATTATTAGGCCAGATTAGAAATATAACACTTTAAATGCAGAACCTGTCCACAGTAAAATCATAGATCTCGAAAAAATACAACATTTTTGTATTTCATATTTTTTACGAAAATGTTATTTAAATAAAGTTTCTTGACAAAACTTTAAATTGAAGCGCATAAAAGCCATAATAATCAACTTTTAGGTCAGATTGAAAATACAACACATTAGACACAAAAAATTTCCACGGTAAAATCATAGATCTCGAAAAAATACAAATTTTTGTATTTCATATTTTTTACGAAAATGTTATTTAAATAAAGTTTCTTGACAAAACTTTAAATTGAAGCGCATAAAAGCCATAATAATCAACTTTTAGGTCAGATTGAAAATACAACACATTAGACACAAAAAATTTCCACGGTAAAATCATAGATCTCGAAAAAATCCGACTTTGTTGTATTTATTATTTATTTACGAAAATGTTAATTAAATAAAGTTTGTTGAGTTAAACCTAAATTGAATCGCATAAAAGCCATAAAAAATCAATTATTATGCCAGATTAGAAATATAACACATTAAATGCAGAACTTTTCCACAGCAATATCATAGATTTCGAAAAAATTCAACATTTTTGTATTTCATATTTTTTACGAAAATGTTAATTAAATAAAGTTTGTCGAGACAAACCTAATTTGAAGCGCATAAAAGCAATACAAAATCAATTATTAGGCCACATTAGAAATATAACACATTAAACACAAAAATTTTCCACTGTAAAATTATAGACCTTGCAAAAATACAAATTTTTGTATTTCACATTTTTTACGAAAATGTTGATTAAATAAAGTTTGTCGAGAAAAACCTAATTTGAAGAGCATAAAAGCTATAAAAAATCAAGTATTAGGCCAGATTAGAAATATAACACATTAAATGCAGAACTTGTCCACAGTAAAATCATAGATCTCGAAAAAATACAACATTTTTGTATTTCATATTTTTTACGAAAATGTTTTTTAAATAAAGTTTTTTGACAAAAATTTAAATTGAAGCGCATAAAAGCCGTAATAATCAACTTTTAGGTCATATTGAAAATATAACACATTAGACACATAAAATTTCCACGGTAAAATCATAGATCTCGAAAAAGTCCGACTTTGTTGTATTTCTTATATTTTACGAAAATATTAATTAAATAAAGTTTGTCTATTAAAACCTAAAGTAAAGCGCATGAAAGTCATAAAAAATCTATTTTTAGGCCACAATTGAAATATAACACATTAGACACAAAAATTGTCCACGGTAAAATTATAGATCTTGCAAAAATACAAATTTTCGTATTTCATATTTTTTACGAAAATGTTAATTAAATAAAGATTGTTGAGAAATACCTAAATTGAATCGCATAAAAGCTATAAAAAATCTATTATTAGGCCAGATTGGAAATATAACACATTAAATGCAGAACTTTTCCACAGCAATATCATAGATTTCGAAAAAATTCAACATTTTTGTATTTCATATTTTTTACGAAAATGTTAATTAAATAAAGTTTGTCGAGACAAACCTAATTTGAAGCGCATAAAAGCAATACAAAATCAATTATTAGGCCACATTAGAAATATAACACATTAAACACAAAAATTTTCCACTGTAAAATTATAGACCTTGCAAAAATACAAATTTTTGTATTTCACATTTTTTACGAAAATGTTGATTAAATAAAGTTTGTCGAGAAAAACCTAATTTGAAGAGCATAAAAGCTATAAAAAATCAAGTATTAGGCCAGATTAGAAATATAACACATTAAATGCAGAACTTGTCCACAGTAAAATCATAGATCTCGAAAAAATACAACATTTTTGTATTTCATATTTTTTACGAAAATGTTATTTAAATATAGTTTTTTGACAAAAATTTAAATTGAAGCGCATAAAAGCCGTAATAATCAACTTTTAGGTCATATTGAAAATATAACACATTAGACACAAAAAATTTCCACGGTAAAATCATAGATCTCGAAAAAGTCCGACTTTGTTGTATTTCTTATTTTTTACGAAAATCTTAATTAAATAAAGTTTGTTGAGAAAAAAATAATTTGAAGCGTATAAAATCCATAAAAAATCAATTATTGGGCCAGATTAGAAATATAACACATTAAATGCAGATCTTTTCCTCATTAAAATCGTAGATCTCGAAAAAATACAACTTTTTTGTATTTCATATTTGTTACGAAGATGTTAATTATATAAAGTTTGTTCAGAAAAACCTAATTTGAAGCGCATAAAAGCCACAAAAAATCAATTATTAGGCCAGATTAGAAATATAACACATTAAATGCAGAACTTGTCCACAGTAAAATCATAGATCTTGAAAAAATACAACATTTTTGTATTTCATATTTTTTACGAAAATGTTAATTAAACAAAGTTTGTCGACAAAAACCTAAATTGAAGCGCATAAAAGCCATAAAAAATCAATTATTATGCCAGATTGGAAATATAACACATTAAATGCAGAACTTGTCCACAGTAAAATCATAGATCTCGAAAAAATACAACATTTTTGTATTTCATATTTTTTACGAAAATGTTATTTAAATATAGTTTTTTGACAAAAATTTAAATTGAAGCGCATAAAAGCCGTAATAATCAACTTTTAGGTCATATTGAAAATATAACACATTAGACACAAAAAATTTCCACTGTAAAATTATAGACCTTGCAAAAATACAAATTTTTGTATTTCACATTTTTTACGAAAATGTTGATTAAATAAAGTTTGTCGAGAAAAACCTAATTTGAAGAGCATAAAAGCTATAAAAAATCAAGTATTAGGCCAGATTAGAAATATAACACATTAAATGCAGAACTTGTCCACAGTAAAATCATAGATCTCGAAAAAATACAACATTTTTGTATTTCATATTTTTTACGAAAATGTTATTTAAATATAGTTTTTTGACAAAAATTTAAATTGAAGCGCATAAAAGCCGTAATAATCAACTTTTAGGTCATATTGAAAATATAACACATTAGACACAAAAAATTTCCACGGTAAAATCATAGATCTCGAAAAAGTCCGACTTTGTTGTATTTCTTATTTTTTACGAAAATCTTAATTAAATAAAGTTTGTTGAGAAAAAAATAATTTGAAGCGTATAAAATCCATAAAAAATCAATTATTGGGCCAGATTAGAAATATAACACATTAAATGCAGATCTTTTCCTCATTAAAATCGTAGATCTCGAAAAAATACAACTTTTTTGTATTTCATATTTGTTACGAAGATGTTAATTATATAAAGTTTGTTCAGAAAAACCTAATTTGAAGCGCATAAAAGCCACAAAAAATCAATTATTAGGCCAGATTAGAAATATAACACATTAAATGCAGAACTTGTCCACAGTAAAATCATAGAACTCGAAAAAATACAACATTTTTGTATTTCATATTTTTTACGAAAATGTTATTTAAATAAAGATTTTTGACAAAAATTTAAATTGAAGCGCATAAAAGCCGTAATAGTCAACTTTTAGGTCATATTGAAAATATAACACATTAGACACAAAAAATTTCCACGGTAAAATCATAGATCTCGAAAAAGTCCGACTTTGTTGTATTTCTTATTTTTTACGAAAATCTTAATTAAATAAAGTTTGTTGAGAAAAAAATAATTTGAAGCGTATAAAATCCATAAAAAATCAATTATTGGGCCAGATTAGAAATATAACACATTAAATGCAGATCTTTTCCTCATTAAAATCGTAGATCTCGAAAAAATACAACTTTTTTGTATTTCATTTTTTTTACGAAAATGTTAATTAAACAAAGTTTGTCGACAAAAACCTAAATTGAAGCGCATAAAAGGCATAAAAAATGAATTATTATGCCAGATTGGAAATATAACACATTAAATGCAGAGCTTTTCCACAGCAAAATCATATATCTCGAAAAAAACCGACTTTGTTGTATTTCTTATTTTTTACGAAAATTTTAATTAAATAAAGTTTGACTAGAAAAACCTAAAGTGAAGCGCATGAAAGTCATAATAAATCTATTTTTAGGCCACAATGGAAATATAATACATTAAATGCAGAGCTTTTCCGGAGCAAAATCATATATCTCGAAAAAATACGACTTTGTTGTATTTCTTATTTTTTACGAAAATCTTAATTAAATAAAGTTTGTTGAGAAAAAAATAATTTGAAGCGTATAAAAGCCATAAAAAATCAATTATTGGGCCAGATTAGAAATATAACACATTAAATGCAGATCTTTTCCTCATTAAAATCGTAGATCTCGAAAAAATACAAATTTTTGTATTTCATATTTTTTACGAAAATGTTAATTAAATAAAGTTTGTTGAGAAAAACCTAATTTGAAGCGCATAAAAGCCATAAGAAATCAATTATTAGGCCAGATTAGAAATATAACACATTAAATGCAGAACCTGTCCACAGTAAAATCATAGATCTCGAAAAAATACAACATTTTTGTATTTCATATTTTTTACGAAAATGTTAATTAAATAAAGTTAGTTGATAAAAACCTAATTGGAAGCGCATAAAAGCCATAAGAAATCAATTATTAGGCCAGATTAGAAATATAACACATTAAATGCAGAACCTGTCCACAGTAAAATCATAGATCTCGAAAAAATACAACATTTGTGTATTTCATTTTTTTTACGAAAATGTTAATTAAACACAGTTTGTCGACAAAACTTTAAATTGAAGCGCATAAAAGCCATAATAATCAACTTTTAGGTCAGATTGAAAATACAACACATTAGACACAAAAAATTTCCACGGTAAAATCATAGATCTCGAAAAAATCCGACTTTGTTGTATTTATTATTTATTTACGAAAATGTTAATTACATAAAGTTTGTTGAGTTAAACCTAAATTGAATCGCATAAAAGCCATAAAAAATCAATTATTATGCCAGATTAGAAATATAACACATTAAATGCAGAACTTTTCCACAGCAATATCATAGAT
Source organism: Gastracanthus pulcherrimus (assembly GCA_949152435.1). Taxonomy (NCBI): domain Eukaryota; kingdom Metazoa; phylum Arthropoda; class Insecta; order Hymenoptera; family Pteromalidae; genus Gastracanthus; species Gastracanthus pulcherrimus. The sequence continues at coordinate 68,616,903 of OX424576.1, forward strand.
TTCGAAAAAATTCAACATTTTTGTATTTCATATTTTTTACGAAAATGTTAATTAAATAAAGTTTGTCGAGACAAACCTAATTTGAAGCGCATAAAAGCAATACAAAATCAATTATTAGGCCACATTAGAAATATAACACATTAAACACAAAAATTTTCCACTGTAAAATTATAGACCTTGCAAAAATACAAATTTTTGTATTTCATATTTTTTACGAAAATGTTGATTAAATAAAGTTTGTCGAGAAAAACCTAATTTGAAGAGCATAAAAGCTATAAAAAATCAAGTATTAGGCCAGATTAGAAATATAACACATTAAATGCAGAACTTGTCCACAGTAAAATCATAGATCTCGAAAAAATACAACATTTTTGTATTTCATATTTTTTACGAAAATGTTATTTAAATATAGTTTTTTGACAAAAATTTAAATTGAAGCGCATAAAAGCCGTAATAATCAACTTTTAGGTCATATTGAAAATATAACACATTAGACACAAAAAATTTCCACGGTAAAATCATAGATCTCGAAAAAGTCCGACTTTGTTGTATTTCTTATTTTTTACGAAAATCTTAATTAAATAAAGTTTGTTGAGAAAAAAATAATTTGAAGCGTATAAAATCCATAAAAAATCAATTATTGGGCCAGATTAGAAATATAACACATTAAATGCAGATCTTTTCCTCATTAAAATCGTAGATCTCGAAAAAATACAACTTTTTTGTATTTCATATTTGTTACGAAGATGTTAATTATATAAAGTTTGTTCAGAAAAACCTAATTTGAAGCGCATTTTTATGCGTATATATAAAAGCCACAAAAAATCAATTATTAGGCCAGATTAGAAATATAACACATTAAATGCAGAACTTGTCCACAGTAAAATCATAGATCTCGAAAAAATACAACATTTTTGTATTTCATATTTTTTACGAAAATGTTATTTAAATAAAGATTTTTGACAAAAATTTAAATTGAAGCGCATAAAAGCCGTAATAGTCAACTTTTAGGTCATATTGAAAATATAACACATTAGACACAAAAAATTTCCACGGTAAAATCATAGATCTCGAAAAAGTCCGACTTTGTTGTATTTCTTATTTTTTACGAAAATCTTAATTAAATAAAGTTTGTTGAGAAAAAAATAATTTGAAGCGTATAAAATCCATAAAAAATCAATTATTGGGCCAGATTAGAAATATAACACATTAAATGCAGAACCTGTCCACAGTAAAATCATAGATCTCGAAAAAATACAACATTTGTGTATTTCATTTTTTTTACGAAAATGTTAATTAAACACAGTTTGTCGACAAAACTTTAAATTGAAGCGCATAAAAGCCATAATAATCAACTTTTAGGTCAGATTGAAAATACAACACATTAGACACAAAAAATTTCCACGGTAAAATCATAGATCTCGAAAAAATCCGACTTTGTTGTATTTATTATTTATTTACGAAAATGTTAATTACATAAAGTTTGTTGAGTTAAACCTAAATTGAATCGCATAAAAGCCATAAAAAATCAATTATTATGCCAGATTAGAAATATAACACATTAAATGCAGAACTTTTCCACAGCAATATCATAGATTTCGAAAAAATTCAACATTTTTGTATTTCATATTTTTTACGAAAATGTTAATTAAATAAAGTTTGTCGAGACAAACCTAATTTGAAGCGCATAAAAGCAATACAAAATCAATTATTAGGCCACATTAGAAATATAACACATTAAACACAAAAATTTTCCACTGTAAAATTATAGACCTTGCAAAAATACAAATTTTTGTATTTCACATTTTTTACGAAAATGTTGATTAAATAAAGTTTGTCGAGAAAAACCTAATTTGAAGAGCATAAAAGCTATAAAAAATCAAGTATTAGGCCAGATTAGAAATATAACACATTAAATGCAGAACTTGTCCACAGTAAAATCATAGATCTCGAAAAAATACAACATTTTTGTATTTCATATTTTTTACGAAAATGTTATTTAAATATAGTTTTTTGACAAAAATTTAAATTGAAGCGCATAAAAGCCGTAATAATCAACTTTTAGGTCATATTGAAAATATAACACATTAGACACAAAAAATTTCCACGGTAAAATCATAGATCTCGAAAAAGTCCGACTTTGTTGTATTTCTTATTTTTTACGAAAATCTTAATTAAATAAAGTTTGTTGAGAAAAAAATAATTTGAAGCGTATAAAATCCATAAAAAATCAATTATTGGGCCAGATTAGAAATATAACACATTAAATGCAGATCTTTTCCTCATTAAAATCGTAGATCTCGAAAAAATACAACTTTTTTGTATTTCATATTTGTTACGAAGATGTTAATTATATAAAGTTTGTTCAGAAAAACCTAATTTGAAGCGCATAAAAGCCACAAAAAATCAATTATTAGGCCAGATTAGAAATATAACACATTAAATGCAGAACTTGTCCACAGTAAAATCATAGATCTCGAAAAAATACAACATTTTTGTATTTCATATTTTTTACGAAAATGTTATTTAAATAAAGATTTTTGACAAAAATTTAAATTGAAGCGCATAAAAGCCGTAATAGTCAACTTTTAGGTCATATTGAAAATATAACACATTAGACACAAAAAATTTCCACGGTAAAATCATAGATCTCGAAAAAGTCCGACTTTGTTGTATTTCTTATTTTTTACGAAAATCTTAATTAAATAAAGTTTGTTGAGAAAAAAATAATTTGAAGCGTATAAAATCCATAAAAAATCAATTATTGGGCCAGATTAGAAATATAACACATTAAATGCAGATCTTTTCCTCATTAAAATCGTAGATCTCGAAAAAATACAACTTTTTTGTATTTCATTTTTTTTACGAAAATGTTAATTAAACAAAGTTTGTCGACAAAAACCTAAATTGAAGCGCATAAAAGCCATAAAAAATGAATTATTATGCCAGATTGGAAATATAACACATTAAATGCAGAGCTTTTCCACAGCAAAATCATATATCTCGAAAAAAACCGACTTTGTTGTATTTCTTATTTTTTACGAAAATTTTAATTAAATAAAGTTTGACTAGAAAAACCTAAAGTGAAGCGCATGAAAGTCATAATAAATCTATTTTTAGGCCACAATGGAAATATAATACATTAAATGCAGAGCTTTTCCGCAGCAAAATCATATATCTCGAAAAAATACGACTTTGTTGTATTTCTTATTTTTTACGAAAATCTTAATTAAATAAAGTTTGTTGAGAAAAAAATAATTTGAAGCGTATAAAAGCCATAAAAAATCAATTATTGGGCCAGATTAGAAATATAACACATTAAATGCAGATCTTTTCCTCATTAAAATCGTAGATCTCGAAAAAATACAAATTTTTGTATTTCATATTTTTTACGAAAATGTTAATTAAATAAAGTTTGTTGAGAAAAACCTAATTTGAAGCGCATAAAAGCCATAAGAAATCAATTATTAGGCCAGATTAGAAATATAACACATTAAATGCAGAACCTGTCCACAGTAAAATCATAGATCTCGAAAAAATACAACATTTTTGTATTTCATATTTTTTACGAAAATGTTAATTAAATAAAGTTAGTTGATAAAAACCTAATTGGAAGCGCATAAAAGCCATAAGAAATCAATTATTAGGCCAGATTAGAAATATAACACATTAAATGCAGAACCTGTCCACAGTAAAATCATAGATCTCGAAAAAATACAACATTTGTGTATTTCATTTTTTTTACGAAAATGTTAATTAAACACAGTTTGTCGACAAAACTTTAAATTGAAGCGCATAAAAGCCATAATAATCAACTTTTAGGTCAGATTGAAAATACAACACATTAGACACAAAAAATTTCCACGGTAAAATCATAGATCTCGAAAAAATCCGACTTTGTTGTATATATTATTTATTTACGAAAATGTTAATTAAATAAAGTTTGTTGAGTTAAACCTAAATTGAATCGCATAAAAGCCATAAAAAATCAATTATTATGCCAGATTAGAAATATAACACATTAAATGCAGAACTTTTCCACAGCAATATCATAGATTTCGAAAAAATTCAACATTTTTGTATTTCATATTTTTTACGAAAATGTTAATTAAATAAAGTTTGTCGAGACAAACCTAATTTGAAGCGCATAAAAGCAATACAAAATCAATTATTAGGCCACATTAGAAATATAACACATTAAACACAAAAATTTTCCACTGTAAAATTATAGACCTTGCAAAAATACAAATTTTTGTATTTCATATTTTTTACGAAAATGTTGATTAAATAAAGTTTGTCGAGAAAAACCTAATTTGAAGAGCATAAAAGCTATAAAAAATCAAGTATTAGGCCAGATTAGAAATATAACACATTAAATGCAGAACTTGTCCACAGTAAAATCATAGATCTCGAAAAAATACAACATTTTTGTATTTCATATTTTTTACGAAAATGTTATTTAAATATAGTTTTTTGACAAAAATTTAAATTGAAGCGCATAAAAGCCGTAATAATCAACTTTTAGGTCATATTGAAAATATAACACATTAGACACAAAAAATTTCCACGGTAAAATCATAGATCTCGAAAAAGTCCGACTTTGTTGTATTTCTTATTTTTTACGAAAATCTTAATTAAATAAAGTTTGTTGAGAAAAAAATAATTTGAAGCGTATAAAATCCATAAAAAATCAATTATTGGGCCAGATTAGAAATATAACACATTAAATGCAGATCTTTTCCTCATTAAAATCGTAGATCTCGAAAAAATACAACTTTTTTGTATTTCATATTTGTTACGAAGATGTTAATTATATAAAGTTTGTTCAGAAAAACCTAATTTGAAGCGCATTTTTATGCGTATATATAAAAGCCACAAAAAATCAATTATTAGGCCAGATTAGAAATATAACACATTAAATGCAGAACTTGTCCACAGTAAAATCATAGATCTCGAAAAAATACAACATTTTTGTATTTCATATTTTTTACGAAAATGTTATTTAAATAAAGATTTTTGACAAAAATTTAAATTGAAGCGCATAAAAGCCGTAATAGTCAACTTTTAGGTCATATTGAAAATATAACACATTAGACACAAAAAATTTCCACGGTAAAATCATAGATCTCGAAAAAGTCCGACTTTGTTGTATTTCTTATTTTTTACGAAAATCTTAATTAAATAAAGTTTGTTGAGAAAAAAATAATTTGAAGCGTATAAAATCCATAAAAAATCAATTATTGGGCCAGATTAGAAATATAACACATTAAATGCAGAACCTGTCCACAGTAAAATCATAGATCTCGAAAAAATACAACATTTGTGTATTTCATTTTTTTTACGAAAATGTTAATTAAACACAGTTTGTCGACAAAACTTTAAATTGAAGCGCATAAAAGCCATAATAATCAACTTTTAGGTCAGATTGAAAATACAACACATTAGACACAAAAAATTTCCACGGTAAAATCATAGATCTCGAAAAAATCCGACTTTGTTGTATTTATTATTTATTTACGAAAATGTTAATTACATAAAGTTTGTTGAGTTAAACCTAAATTGAATCGCATAAAAGCCATAAAAAATCAATTATTATGCCAGATTAGAAATATAACACATTAAATGCAGAACTTTTCCACAGCAATATCATAGATTTCGAAAAAATTCAACATTTTTGTATTTCATATTTTTTACGAAAATGTTGATTAAATAAAGTTTGTCGAGAAAAACCTAATTTGAAGAGCATAAAAGCTATAAAAAATCAAGTATTAGGCCAGATTAGAAATATAACACATTAAATGCAGAACTTGTCCACAGTAAAATCATAGATCTCGAAAAAATACAACATTTTTGTATTTCATATTTTTTACGAAAATGTTTTTTAAATAAAGTTTTTTGACAAAAATTTAAATTGAAGCGCATAAAAGCCGTAATAATCAACTTTTAGGTCATATTGAAAATATAACACATTAGACACATAAAATTTCCACGGTAAAATCATAGATCTCGAAAAAGTCCGACTTTGTTGTATTTCTTATATTTTACGAAAATATTAATTAAATAAAGTTTGTCTATTAAAACCTAAAGTAAAGCGCATGAAAGTCATAAAAAATCTATTTTTAGGCCACAATTGAAATATAACACATTAGACACAAAAATTGTCCACGGTAAAATTATAGATCTTGCAAAAATACAAATTTTCGTATTTCATATTTTTTACGAAAATGTTAATTAAATAAAGATTGTTGAGAAATACCTAAATTGAATCGCATAAAAGCTATAAAAAATCTATTATTAGGCCAGATTGGAAATATAACACATTAAATGCAGAACTTTTCCACAGCAATATCATAGATTTCGAAAAAATTCAACATTTTTGTATTTCATATTTTTTACGAAAATGTTAATTAAACAAAGTTTGTCGACAAAAACCTAAATTGAAGCGCATAAAAGCCATAAAAAATGAATTATTATGCCAGATTGGAAATATAACACATTAAATGCAGAGCTTTTCCACAGCAAAATCATATATCTCGAAAAAAACCGACTTTGTTGTATTTCTTATTTTTTACGAAAATTTTAATTAAATAAAGTTTGACTAGAAAAACCTAAAGTGAAGCGCATGAAAGTCATAATAAATCTATTTTTAGGCCACAATGGAAATATAATACATTAAATGCAGAGCTTTTCCGCAGCAAAATCATATATCTCGAAAAAATACGACTTTGTTGTATTTCTTATTTTTTACGAAAATCTTAATTAAATAAAGTTTGTTGAGAAAAAAATAATTTGAAGCGTATAAAAGCCATAAAAAATCAATTATTGGGCCAGATTAGAAATATAACACATTAAATGCAGATCTTTTCCTCATTAAAATCGTAGATCTCGAAAAAATACAAATTTTTGTATTTCATATTTTTTACGAAAATGTTAATTAAATAAAGTTTGTTGAGAAAAACCTAATTTGAAGCGCATAAAAGCCATAAGAAATCAATTATTAGGCCAGATTAGAAATATAACACATTAAATGCAGAACCTGTCCACAGTAAAATCATAGATCTCGAAAAAATACAACATTTTTGTATTTCATATTTTTTACGAAAATGTTAATTAAATAAAGTTAGTTGATAAAAACCTAATTGGAAGCGCATAAAAGCCATAAGAAATCAATTATTAGGCCAGATTAGAAATATAACACATTAAATGCAGAACCTGTCCACAGTAAAATCATAGATCTCGAAAAAATACAACATTTGTGTATTTCATTTTTTTTACGAAAATGTTAATTAAACACAGTTTGTCGACAAAACTTTAAATTGAAGCGCATAAAAGCCATAATAATCAACTTTTAGGTCAGATTGAAAATACAACACATTAGACACAAAAAATTTCCACGGTAAAATCATAGATCTCGAAAAAATCCGACTTTGTTGTATATATTATTTATTTACGAAAATGTTAATTAAATAAAGTTTGTTGAGTTAAACCTAAATTGAATCGCATAAAAGCCATAAAAAATCAATTATTATGCCAGATTAGAAATATAACACATTAAATGCAGAACTTTTCCACAGCAATATCATAGATTTCGAAAAAATTCAACATTTTTGTATTTCATATTTTTTACGAAAATGTTAATTAAATAAAGTTTGTTGAGAAATACCTAAATTGAATGCATAAAAGCCATAAAAAATTTATTATTAGGCCAGATTGGAAATATAACACATTAAATGCAGAACTTTTCCACAGCAATATCATAGATTTCGAAAAAATTCAACATTTTTGTATTTCATATTTTTTAAGAAAATGTTATTTAAATAAAGTTTGTTGACAAAAATTTAAATTGAAGCGCATAAAAGCCATAATTATCAACTTTAAGGTCAGAATGGAAATATAACACATTAGACACAAAAAATTCCCACGGTAAAAAAAATAGATCTCGAAAAAATACAACTTTTTCGTATTTCTTATTTTTTACGAAAATGTTAATTAAATAAAGTTTGTCTAGGAAAACCTAAATTGAAGCGCATGAAAGCCATAAAAAATCAATTTATATGCCACAATGGAAATATAACACATTAGACACAAAAATTTTCCACGGTAAAATTATAGACCTCGCAAAAATACATATTTTTGTATTTCATATTTGTTACGAAAATGTTAATTATATAAAGTTTGTTGAGAAAAACCTAATTTGAAGGCCAGAATATAAATATAACACATTAAATGCAGATCTTTTCCTCAGTAAAATCATAGATCTCGAAAAAATACAACATTTTTGTATTTCATATTTTTTACGAAAATGTTATTTAAATAAAGTTTGTTCAGAAAAACCTAATTTGAAGCGCATAAAATCTATAAAAAATCAATTATTAGGCCAGATTAGAAATATAACACATTAAATGCAGAACTTGTCCACAGTAAAATCATAGATCTCGAAAAAATACAACATTTTTGTAGTTCATATTTTTTACGAAAATGTTATTTAAATAAAGTTTGTTGAGAAAAACCTAACTTGAAGCGCATAAAATCTATAAAAAATCAATTATTAGGCCAGATTAGAAATATAACACTATAAATACAGAACTTTTCCAGAGTAAAATCATAGATCTCGAAAAAATACAACATTTTTGTATTTCATATTTTTTACGAAAATATTATTTATATAAAGTTTGTCGACAAAAACCTAAATTGAAGCGCATAAAAGCCATAAAAAATCAATTATTATGCCAGATTAGAAATATAACACATTAAATGCAGATCTTTTCCTCAGTAAAATCATAGATCTCGAAAATATACAACTTTTTTGTATTTCATTTTTTTTACGAAAATGTTAATTAAACAAAGTTTGTCGACAAAAACCTAAATTGAAGCGCATAAAAGCCATAAAAAATCAATTATTATGCCAGATTGGAAATATAACACATTAAATGCAGAACCTGACCACAGTAAAATCATAGATCTCGAAAAAATACAAATTTATGTATTTCATATTTTTTACGAAAATGTTAATTAAATAAAGTTTGTTGAGTTAAACCTAAATTGAATCGCATAAAAGCCATAAAAAATCAATTATTATGCCAGATTAGAAATATAACACATTAAATGCAGAGCTTTTCCGCAGCAAAATCATAGATCTCGAAAAAATCCGAATTTGTTGTATTCCTTATTTTTTACGAAAATATTAATTAAATAAAGTTTGTCTATTAAAACCTAAAGTGAAGCGCATGAAAGTCATAAAAAATCTATTTTTAGGGCACAATGGAAATATAAGACATTAGACACAAAAATTGTCCACGGTAAAATTATAGATCTTGCCAAAATACAAATTATCGTATTTCATACTTTTTACGAAAATGTTAATTAAATAAAGTTTGTTGAGAAATACCTAAATTGAATCGCATAAAAGCCATAAAAAATCCATTATTAGGCCAGATTAGAAATATAACACATTATATGCAGAACTTGTCCACAGTAAATCATAGATCTTGAAAAAATACAACATTTTTGTATTTCATATTTTTCAGAAAAATGTTAATTAAAGAATGTTTGTCGACAAAAACCTAAATTGAAGCGCATAAAAGCCATAAAAATCAATTATTATGCCAGATTGGAAATATAACACATTAAATGCAGAACTTTTCCACAGCAATATCATAGATTTCGAAAAAATTCAATATTTTTGTATTTCATATTTTTTAAGAAAATGTTATTTAAATAAAGTTTGTTGACAAAAATTTAAATTGAAGCGCATAAAAGCCATAATTATCAACTTTAAGGTCAGAATGGAAATATAACACATTAGACACAAAAAATTCCCACGGTAAAAAAATAGATCTCGAAAAAATACAAATTTTTCGTATTTCTTATTTTTTACGAAAATGTTAATTAAATAAAGCTTGTCTAGAAAAACCTAAATTGAAGCATATGAAAGCCATAAAAAATCAATTTATAGGCCACAATGGAAATATAACAAATTAGACACAAAAATTTTCCACGGTAAAATTATAGACCTCGCAAAATTACATATTTTTGTATTTCATATTTGTTACGAAGATGTTAATTATCTAAAGTTTGTTCAGAAAAACCTAATTTGAAGGGCATAAAAGCCACAAAAAATCAATTATTAGGCCAGATTAGAAATATAACACATTAAATGCAGAACTTGTCCACAGTAAAATCATAGATCTCGAAAAAATACAAATTTTTGTATTTCATATTTTTTACGAAAATGTTAATTAAATAAAGTTTGTTGAGAAAAACCTAATTTGAAGCGCATAAAAGCCATAAGAAATCAATTATTAGGCCAGATTAGAAATATAACACATTAAATGCAGAACCTGTCCACAGTAAAATCATAGATCTCGAAAAAATACTACATTTTTGAATTTCATTTTTTTTACGAAAATGTTAATTAAACAAAGTTTGTCGACAAAAACCTAATTTGAAGCGCATAAAAGCCATAAGAAATCAATTATTAGGCCAGATTAGAAATATAACACATTAAATGCAGAACTTTTCCACATCAAAATCATAGATCTGGAAAAAATCCGACTTTGTTGTATTTCATATTTGTTACGAAAATGTTAATTATATAAAGTTTGTTCAGAAAAACCTAATTTGAAGCGCATAAAAGCCATAAAAAATCAATTATTAGGCCAGATTAGAAATATAACACATTAAATGCAGAACCTGTCCACAGTAAAATCATAGATCTCGAAAAAATACAAATTTTTGTATTTCATATTTTTTACGAAAATGTTAATTAAATAAAGTTTGTCGAGACAAACCTAATTTGAAGCGCATAAAAGCAACACAAAATCAATTATTAGGCCACATTAGAAATATAACACATTAAACACAAAAATTTTCCACTGTAAAATTATAGACCTTGCAAAAATACAAATTTTTGTATTTCACATTTTTTACGAAAATGTTGATTAAATAAAGTTTGTCGAGAAAAACCTAATTTGAAGCACATAAAAGCAATAAAAAATCAATTATTAGGCCACATTAGAAATATAACACATTAAACACAACAATTTTCCACTGTAAAATTATAGACCTTGCAAAAATACAAATTTTTGTATTTCACATTTTTTACGAAAATGTTGATTAAATAAAGTTTCTTGACAAAACTTTAAATTGAAGCGCATAAAAGCCATAATAATCAACTTTTAGGTCAGATTGAAAATACAACACATTAAATGCAGAACTTTTCCACATCAAAATCATAGATCTGGAAAAAATCCGACTTTGTTGTATTTCATATTTGTTACGAAAATGTTAATTATATAAAGTTTGTTCAGAAAAACCTAATTTGAAGCGCATAAAAGCCAAAAAAAATCAATTATTAGGCCAGATTAGAAATATAACACATTAAATGCAGAACCTGTCCACAGTAAAATCATAGATCTCGAAAAAATACAAATTTTTGTATTTCATATTTTTTACGAAAATGTTAATTAAATAAAGTTTGTTGAGAAAAACCTAATTTGAAGCGCATATAAGCCATGAGAAATCAATTATTAGGCCAGATTAGAAATATAACACATTAAATGCAGAACCTGTCCACAGTAAAATCATAGATCTCGAAAAAATACAACATTTTTGTATTTCATTTTTTTTACGAAAATGTTAATTAAACAAAGTTTGTCGACAAAAACCTAATTTGAAGCGCATAAAAGCCATAAAAAATCAATTATTATGCCAGATTAGAAATATAACACATTAAATGCAGAACCTGTCCACAGTAAAATCATAGATCTGGAAAAAATCCGATTTTGTTGTATTTCATATTTGTTACGAAAATGTTAATTATATAAAGTTTGTTCAGAAAAACCTAATTTGAAGCGCATAAAAGCCACAAAAAATCAATTATTAGGCCAGATTAGAAATATAACACATTAAATGCAGAACTTGTCCACAGTAAAATCATAGATCTCGAAAAAATACAAATTTTTGTATTTCATATTTTTTACGAAAATGTTAATTAAATAAAGTTTGTTGAGAAAAACCTAATTTGAAGCGCATAAAAGCCATAAGAAATCAATTATTAGGCCAGATTAGAAATATAACACATTAAATGCAGAACCTGTCCACAGTAAAATCATAGATCTCGAAAAAGTACAACATTTTTGTATTTCATTTTTTTTACGAAAATGTTAATTAAATAAAGTTTGTCGAGACAAACCTAATTTGAAGCGCATAAAAGCAACACAAAATCAATTATTAGGCCACATTAGAAATATAACACATTAAACACAACAATTTTCCACTGTAAAATTATAGACCTTGCAAAAATACAAATTTTTGTATTTCACATTTTTTACGAAAATGTTGATTAAATAAAGTTTCTTGACAAAACTTTAAATTGAAGCGCATAAAAGCCATAATAATCAACTTTTAGGTCAGATTGAAAATACAACACATTAAATGCAGAACTTTTCCACATCAAAATCATAGATCTGGAAAAAATCCGACTTTGTTGTATTTCATATTTGTTACGAAAATGTTAATTATATAAAGTTTGTTCAGAAAAACCTAATTTGAAGCGCATAAAAGCCAAAAAAAATCAATTATTAGGCCAGATTAGAAATATAACACATTAAATGCAGAACCTGTCCACAGTAAAATCATAGATCTCGAAAAAATACAAATTTTTGTATTTCATATTTTTTACGAAAATGTTAATTAAATAAAGTTTGTTGAGAAAAACCTAATTTGAAGCGCATATAAGCCATGAGAAATCAATTATTAGGCCAGATTAGAAATATAACACATTAAATGCAGAACCTGTCCACAGTAAAATCATAGATCTCGAAAAAATACAACATTTTTGTATTTCATTTTTTTTACGAAAATGTTAATTAAACAAAGTTTGTCGACAAAAACCTAATTTGAAGCGCATAAAAGCCATAAAAAATCAATTATTATGCCAGATTAGAAATATAACACATTAAATGCAGAACCTGTCCACAGTAAAATCATAGATCTCGAAAAAATACAACATTTTTGTATTTCATATTTGTTACGAAAATATTAATTAAATAAAGTTTTTCTATTAAAACCTAAAGTGAAGCGCATGAAAGTCATAAAAAATCTATTTTTAGGCCACAATGGAAATATAACACATTAGACACAAAAATTGTCCACGGTAAAATTATAGATCTTGCCAAAATACAAATTTTCGTATTTCATATTTTTTACGAAAATGTTAATTAAATAAAGTTTGTTGAGAAATACCTAAATTGAATCGCATAAAAGCCATAAAAAATCAATTATTGGGCCAGATTAGAAATATAACACATTAAATGCAGATCTTTTCCTCATTAAAATCGTAGATCTCGAAAAAATACAACTTTTTTGTATTTCATATTTGTTACGAAAATGTTAATTAAACACAGTTTGTCGACAAAACTTTAAATTGAAGCGCATAAAAGCCATAATTATCAACTTTAAGGTCAGAATGGAAATATAACACATTAGACACAAAAAATTCCCACGGTAAAAAAAATAGATCTCGAAAAAATACAACTTTTTCGTATTTCTTATTTTTTACGAAAATGTTAATTAAATAAAGTTTGTCTAGGAAAACCTAAATTGAAGCGCATGAAAGCCATAAAAAATCAATTTATATGCCACAATGGAAATATAACACATTAGACACAAAAATTTTCCACGGTAAAATTATAGACCTCGCAAAAATACATATTTTTGTATTTCATATTTGTTACGAAAATGTTAATTATATAAAGTTTGTTGAGAAAAACCTAATTTGAAGGCCAGAATATAAATATAACACATTAAATGCAGATCTTTTCCTCAGTAAAATCATAGATCTCGAAAAAATACAACATTTTTGTATTTCATATTTTTTACGAAAATGTTATTTAAATAAAGTTTGTTCAGAAAAACCTAATTTGAAGCGCATAAAATCTATAAAAAATCAATTATTAGGCCAGATTAGAAATATAACACATTAAATGCAGAACTTGTCCACAGTAAAATCATAGATCTCGAAAAAATACAACATTTTTGTAGTTCATATTTTTTACGAAAATGTTATTTAAATAAAGTTTGTTGAGAAAAACCTAACTTGAAGCGCATAAAATCTATAAAAAATCAATTATTAGGCCAGATTAGAAATATAACACTATAAATACAGAACTTTTCCAGAGTAAAATCATAGATCTCGAAAAAATACAACATTTTTGTATTTCATATTTTTTACGAAAATATTATTTATATAAAGTTTGTCGACAAAAACCTAAATTGAAGCGCATAAAAGCCATAAAAAATCAATTATTATGCCAGATTAGAAATATAACACATTAAATGCAGATCTTTTCCTCAGTAAAATCATAGATCTCGAAAATATACAACTTTTTTGTATTTCATTTTTTTTACGAAAATGTTAATTAAACAAAGTTTGTCGACAAAAACCTAAATTGAAGCGCATAAAAGCCATAAAAAATCAATTATTATGCCAGATTGGAAATATAACACATTAAATGCAGAACCTGACCACAGTAAAATCATAGATCTCGAAAAAATACAAATTTATGTATTTCATATTTTTTACGAAAATGTTAATTAAATAAAGTTTGTTGAGTTAAACCTAAATTGAATCGCATAAAAGCCATAAAAAATCAATTATTATGCCAGATTAGAAATATAACACATTAAATGCAGAGCTTTTCCGCAGCAAAATCATAGATCTCGAAAAAATCCGAATTTGTTGTATTTCTTATTTTTTACGAAAATATTAATTAAATAAAGTTTGTCTATTAAAACCTAAAGTGAAGCGCATGAAAGTCATAAAAAATCTATTTTTAGGGCACAATGGAAATATAAGACATTAGACACAAAAATTGTCCACGGTAAAATTATAGATCTTGCCAAAATACAAATTATCGTATTTCATACTTTTTACGAAAATGTTAATTAAATAAAGTTTGTTGAGAAATACCTAAATTGAATCGCATAAAAGCCATAAAAAATCCATTATTAGGCCAGATTAGAAATATAACACATTATATGCAGAACTTGTCCACAGTAAATCATAGATCTTGAAAAAATACAACATTTTTGTATTTCATATTTTTCAGAAAAATGTTAATTAAAGAATGTTTGTCGACAAAAACCTAAATTGAAGCGCATAAAAGCCATAAAAATCAATTATTATGCCAGATTGGAAATATAACACATTAAATGCAGAACTTTTCCACAGCAATATCATAGATTTCGAAAAAATTCAATATTTTTGTATTTCATATTTTTTAAGAAAATGTTATTTAAATAAAGTTTGTTGACAAAAATTTAAATTGAAGCGCATAAAAGCCATAATTATCAACTTTAAGGTCAGAATGGAAATATAACACATTAGACACAAAAAATTCCCACGGTAAAAAAATAGATCTCGAAAAAATACAAATTTTTCGTATTTCTTATTTTTTACGAAAATGTTAATTAAATAAAGCTTGTCTAGAAAAACCTAAATTGAAGCATATGAAAGCCATAAAAAATCAATTTATAGGCCACAATGGAAATATAACAAATTAGACACAAAAATTTTCCACGGTAAAATTATAGACCTCGCAAAATTACATATTTTTGTATTTCATATTTGTTACGAAGATGTTAATTATCTAAAGTTTGTTCAGAAAAACCTAATTTGAAGGGCATAAAAGCCACAAAAAATCAATTATTAGGCCAGATTAGAAATATAACACATTAAATGCAGAACTTGTCCACAGTAAAATCATAGATCTCGAAAAAATACAAATTTTTGTATTTCATATTTTTTACGAAAATGTTAATTAAATAAAGTTTGTTGAGAAAAACCTAATTTGAAGCGCATAAAAGCCATAAGAAATCAATTATTAGGCCAGATTAGAAATATAACACATTAAATGCAGAACCTGTCCACAGTAAAATCATAGATCTCGAAAAAATACTACATTTTTGAATTTCATTTTTTTTACGAAAATGTTAATTAAACAAAGTTTGTCGACAAAAACCTAATTTGAAGCGCATAAAAGCCATAAGAAATCAATTATTAGGCCAGATTAGAAATATAACACATTAAATGCAGAACTTTTCCACATCAAAATCATAGATCTGGAAAAAATCCGACTTTGTTGTATTTCATATTTGTTACGAAAATGTTAATTATATAAAGTTTGTTCAGAAAAACCTAATTTGAAGCGCATAAAAGCCATAAAAAATCAATTATTAGGCCAGATTAGAAATATAACACATTAAATGCAGAACCTGTCCACAGTAAAATCATAGATCTCGAAAAAATACAAATTTTTGTATTTCATATTTTTTACGAAAATGTTAATTAAATAAAGTTTGTCGAGACAAACCTAATTTGAAGCGCATAAAAGCAACACAAAATCAATTATTAGGCCACATTAGAAATATAACACATTAAACACAAAAATTTTCCACTGTAAAATTATAGACCTTGCAAAAATACAAATTTTTGTATTTCACATTTTTTACGAAAATGTTGATTAAATAAAGTTTGTCGAGAAAAACCTAATTTGAAGCACATAAAAGCAATAAAAAATCAATTATTAGGCCACATTAGAAATATAACACATTAAACACAACAATTTTCCACTGTAAAATTATAGACCTTGCAAAAATACAAATTTTTGTATTTCACATTTTTTACGAAAATGTTGATTAAATAAAGTTTCTTGACAAAACTTTAAATTGAAGCGCATAAAAGCCATAATAATCAACTTTTAGGTCAGATTGAAAATACAACACATTAAATGCAGAACTTTTCCACATCAAAATCATAGATCTGGAAAAAATCCGACTTTGTTGTATTTCATATTTGTTACGAAAATGTTAATTATATAAAGTTTGTTCAGAAAAACCTAATTTGAAGCGCATAAAAGCCAAAAAAAATCAATTATTAGGCCAGATTAGAAATATAACACATTAAATGCAGAACCTGTCCACAGTAAAATCATAGATCTCGAAAAAATACAAATTTTTGTATTTCATATTTTTTACGAAAATGTTAATTAAATAAAGTTTGTTGAGAAAAACCTAATTTGAAGCGCATATAAGCCATGAGAAATCAATTATTAGGCCAGATTAGAAATATAACACATTAAATGCAGAACCTGTCCACAGTAAAATCATAGATCTTGAAAAAATACAACATTTTTGTATTTCATTTTTTTTACGAAAATGTTAATTAAACAAAGTTTGTCGACAAAAACCTAATTTGAAGCGCATAAAAGCCATAAAAAATCAATTATTATGCCAGATTAGAAATATAACACATTAAATGCAGAACCTGTCCACAGTAAAATCATAGATCTGGAAAAAATCCGATTTTGTTGTATTTCATATTTGTTACGAAAATGTTAATTATATAAAGTTTGTTCAGAAAAACCTAATTTGAAGCGCATAAAAGCCACAAAAAATCAATTATTAGGCCAGATTAGAAATATAACACATTAAATGCAGAACTTGTCCACAGTAAAATCATAGATCTCGAAAAAATACAAATTTTTGTATTTCATATTTTTTACGAAAATGTTAATTAAATAAAGTTTGTTGAGAAAAACCTAATTTGAAGCGCATAAAAGCCATAAGAAATCAATTATTAGGCCAGATTAGAAATATAACACATTAAATGCAGAACCTGTCCACAGTAAAATCATAGATCTCGAAAAAGTACAACATTTTTGTATTTCATTTTTTTTACGAAAATGTTAATTAAATAAAGTTTGTCGAGACAAACCTAATTTGAAGCGCATAAAAGCAACACAAAATCAATTATTAGGCCACATTAGAAATATAACACATTAAACACAACAATTTTCCACTGTAAAATTATAGACCTTGCAAAAATACAAATTTTTGTATTTCACATTTTTTACGAAAATGTTGATTAAATAAAGTTTCTTGACAAAACTTTAAATTGAAGCGCATAAAAGCCATAATAATCAACTTTTAGGTCAGATTGAAAATACAACACATTAAATGCAGAACTTTTCCACATCAAAATCATAGATCTGGAAAAAATCCGACTTTGTTGTATTTCATATTTGTTACGAAAATGTTAATTATATAAAGTTTGTTCAGAAAAACCTAATTTGAAGCGCATAAAAGCCAAAAAAAATCAATTATTAGGCCAGATTAGAAATATAACACATTAAATGCAGAACCTGTCCACAGTAAAATCATAGATCTCGAAAAAATACAAATTTTTGTATTTCATATTTTTTACGAAAATGTTAATTAAATAAAGTTTGTTGAGAAAAACCTAATTTGAAGCGCATATAAGCCATGAGAAATCAATTATTAGGCCAGATTAGAAATATAACACATTAAATGCAGAACCTGTCCACAGTAAAATCATAGATCTCGAAAAAATACAACATTTTTGTATTTCATTTTTTTTACGAAAATGTTAATTAAACAAAGTTTGTCGACAAAAACCTAATTTGAAGCGCATAAAAGCCATAAAAAATCAATTATTATGCCAGATT
Source organism: Gastracanthus pulcherrimus (assembly GCA_949152435.1). Taxonomy (NCBI): domain Eukaryota; kingdom Metazoa; phylum Arthropoda; class Insecta; order Hymenoptera; family Pteromalidae; genus Gastracanthus; species Gastracanthus pulcherrimus. The sequence goes on from OX424576.1 coordinate 68,635,430, forward strand.
AGAAATATAACACATTAAATGCAGAACCTGTCCACAGTAAAATCATAGATCTCGAAAAAATACAACATTTTTGTATTTCATATTTGTTACGAAAATATTAATTAAATAAAGTTTTTCTATTAAAACCTAAAGTGAAGCGCATGAAAGTCATAAAAAATCTATTTTTAGGCCACAATGGAAATATAACACATTAGACACAAAAATTGTCCACGGTAAAATTATAGATCTTGCCAAAATACAAATTTTCGTATTTCATATTTTTTACGAAAATGTTAATTAAATAAAGTTTGTTGAGAAATACCTAAATTGAATCGCATAAAAGCCATAAAAAATCAATTATTGGGCCAGATTAGAAATATAACACATTAAATGCAGATCTTTTCCTCATTAAAATCGTAGATCTCGAAAAAATACAACTTTTTTGTATTTCATATTTGTTACGAAAATGTTAATTATATAAAGTTTGTTGAGAAAAACCTAATTTGAAGCACATAAAAGCCATAAAAAATCAATTATTAGGCAGAATGGAAATATAACTCATTAGACACAAAAATTTTCCACGGTAAAATCATAGAACACGAAAAAATACAACATTTTAATATTTCATATTTTTTACGAAAATGTTATTTAAATAAAGTTTGTTAACAAAAATTTAAATTGAAGCGCATAAAAGCCGTAATAATCAACTTTAAGGTCAGAATGGAAATATAACACATTAGACACAAAAAATTTCCACGGTAAAATCATAGAACACGAAAAAATACAACATTTTTGTATTTCATATTTTTTACGAAAATGTTATTTAAATACAGTTTCTTGACAAAAATTTAAATTGAAGCGCATAAAAGCCATAATAATCAACTTTTAGGTCAGATTGAAAATACAACACATTAGACACAAAAAATTTCCACGGTAAAATCATAGATCTCGAAAAAGCCCGACTTTGTTGTATTTCTTATTTTTTACGAAAATGTTAATTAAATAAAGTTTGTCGAGAAAAAAATAATTTGAAGCGTATAAAAGCCATAAAAAATCAATTATTGGGCCAGATTAGAAATATAACACATTAAATGCTGATCTTTTCGTCATTAAAATCGTAGATCTCGAAAAAATACAACTTTTTTGTATTTCATATTTGTTACGAAGATGTTAATTATATAAAGTTTGTTCAGAAAAACCTAATTTGAAGCACATAAAAGCCATAAAAAATCAATTATTAGGCAGAATGGAAATATAACACATTAGACACAAAAATTTTACGGTAAAATCATAGAACACGAAAAAATACAACATTTTTGCATTTCATATTTTTTACGAAAATGTTATTTAAATACAGTTTCTTGACAAAAATTTAAATTGAAGCGCATAAAAGCCATAATAATCAACTTTTAGGTCAAATTGAAAATACAACACATTAGACACAAAAAATTTCCACGGTAAAATCATAGATCTCGAAAAAGTCCGCCTTGGTGTATTTCTTATTTTTTACGAAAATGTTAATTAAATAAAGTTTGTTGAGAAAAAAATAATTTGAAGCGTATAAAAGCCATAAAAAATTAATTATTGGGCCAGATTAGAAATATAACACATTAAATGCAGATCTTTTCGTCATTAAAATCGTAGATCTCGAAAAAATACAACTTTTTTGTATTTCATATTTTTCAGAAAAATGGTAATTAAAGAATGTTTGTCGACAAAAACCTAAATTGAAGCGCATAAAAGCCATAAAAAATCAATTATTATGCCAGATTGGAAATATAACACATTAAATGCAGAACTTTTCCACAGCAAAATCATATATCTCGAAAAAATCCGACTTTGTTGTATTTCTTATTTTTACGAAAATATTAATTAAATAAAGTTTGTCTAGAAAAACCTAATTTGAAGCGCATAAAAGCCATAAAAAATCAATTATTAGGCCAGATTAGAAATATAACACATTAAATGCAGAACTTATCCACAGAAAAATCATATATCTCGAAAAAATCCGACTTTGTTGTATTTCTTATTTTTTATGAAAATATTAATTAAATAAAGTTTGTCTAGAAAAAGCTAAAGTGAAGCGCATGAAAGTCATAAAAAATCTATTTTTAGGCCAGAATGGAAATATAACACATTAGACACAAAAATTGTCCACGGTAAAATTATAGACCTTGCAAAAATACAAATTTTCGTATTTCATATTTTTTACGAAAATGTTAATTAAATAATGTTTGTTGAGTTAAACCTAAATTGAATCGCATAAAAGCCATAAAAAATCAATTATTATGCCAGATTAGAAATATAACACATTAAATGCAGAGCTTTTCCGCAGCAAAATCATAGATCTCGAAAAAATCCGACTTTGTTGTATTTCTTATCTTTTACGAAAATATTAATTAAATAAAGTTTGTCTATTAAAACCTAAAGTGAAGCGCATGAAAGTCATAAAAAATCTATTTTTAGGGCACAATGGAATATAACACATTAGACACAAAAATTGTCCACGGTAAAATTATAGATCTTGCCAAAATACAAATTATCGTATTTCATATTTTTTACGAAAATGTTAATTAAATAAAGTTTGTTGAGAAATACCTAATTTGAAGCGCATATAAGCCATGAGAAATCAATTATTAGGCCAGATTAGAAATATGACACATTAAATGCAGAACCTGTCCACAGTAAAATCATAGATCTCGAAAAAATACAACATTTTTGTATTTCATATTTTTTACGAAAATGTTAATTAAATAAAGTTTGTTGAGAAAAACCTAATTTGAAGCGCATAAAAGCCATAAGAAATCAATTATTAGGCCAGATTAGAAATATAACACATTAAATGCAGAACCTGTCCACAGTAAAATCATAGATCTCGAAAAAGTACAACATTTTTGTATTTCATTTTTTTTACGAAAATGTTAATTAAACAAAGTTTGTTGACAAAAACCTAATTTGAAGCGTATACAAGCCATAAGAAATGAATTATTAGGCCAGATTAGAAATATAACACATTAAATGCAGAACCTGTCCACAGTAAAATCATAGATCTGGAAAAAATCCGACTTTGTTGTATTTCATATTTGTTACGAAAATGTTAATTATATAAAGTTTGTTCAGAAAAACCTAATTTGAAGCGCATAAAAGCCATAAAAAATCAATTATTAGGCCAGATTAGAAATATAACACATTAAATGCAGAGCTTTTCCGCAGCAAAATCATAGATCTCGAAAAAATCCGACTTTGTTGTATTTCTTATCTTTTACGAAAATATTAATTAAATAAAGTTTGTCTATTAAAACCTAAAGTGAAGCGCATGAAAGTCATAAAAAATCTATTTTTAGGGCACAATGGAATATAACACATTAGACACAAAAATTGTCCACGGTAAAATTATAGATCTTGCCAAAATACAAATTATCGTATTTCATATTTTTTACGAAAATGTTAATTAAATAAAGTTTGTTGAGAAATACCTTAATTGAATCGCAGAAAAGCCATAAAAAATCTATTATTAGGCCAGATTGGAAATATAACACATTAAATGCAGAACTTTTCCACAGCAATATCATAGATTTCGAAAAAATTCAACATTTTTGTATTTCATATTTTTTACGAAAATGTTAATTAAATAAAGTTTGTCGAGACAAACCTAATTTGAAGCGCATAAAAGCAATACAAAATCAATTATTAGGCCACATTAGAAATATAACACATTAAACACAAAAAATTTCCACTGTAAAATTATAGACCTTGCAAAAATAAAAATTTTTGTATTTCACATTTTTTACGAAAATGTTGATTAAATAAAGTTTGTCGAGAAAAACCTAATTTGAAGAGCATAAAAGCTATAAAAAATCAAGTATTAGGCCAGATTAGAAAGATAACACATTAAATGCAGAACTTGTCCACAGTAAAATCATAGATCTCGAAAAAATACAACATTTTTGTATTTCATATTTTTTACGAAAATGTTAATTAAACAAAGTTTGTCGACAAAAACCTAAATTGAATCGCATAAAAGCCATAAAAAATCAATTATTATGCCAGATTGGAAATATAACACATTAAATGCAGAACTTTTCCACATCAAAATCATAGATCTGGAAAAAATCCGACTTTGTTGTATTTCATATTTGTTACGAAAATGTTAATTATATAAAGTTTGTTCAGAAAAACCTAATTTGAAGCGCATAAAAGCCATAAAAAATCAATTATTAGGCCAGATTAGAAATATAACACATTAAATGCAGAACCTGTCCACAGTAAAATCATAGATCTCGAAAAAATACAAATTTTTGTATTTCATATCTTTTACGAAAATGTTAATTAAATAATGTTTGTCGAGACAAACCTAATTTGAAGCGCATAAAAGCAATACAAAATCAATTATTAGGCCACATTAGAAATATAACACATTAAACACAAAAATTTTCCACTGTAAAATTATAGACCTTGCAAAAATACAAATTTTTGTATTTCACATTTTTTACGAAAATGTTGATTAAATAAAGTTTGTCGAGAAAAACCTAATTTGAAGAGCATAAAAGATATAAAAAATCAAGTATTAGGCCAGATTAGAAATATAACACATTAAATGCAGAACTTTTCCACAGCAAAATCATATATCTCGAAAAAATCCGACTTTGTTTTTTTTTTTTTAATTATTTACGAAAATGATAATTAAATAAAGTTTGTTGAGTAAAACCTAATTTGAAGCGCATAAAAGCCATAAAAAATCAATTATTAGGCCACATTGGAAATATAACACATTAAATGCAGAACTTTTCCACAGCAAAATCATATATCTCGAAAAAATCCGACTTTGTTTTTTTTTTTTTAATTATTTACGAAAATGATAATTAAATAAAGTTTGTTGAGTAAAACCTAATTTGAAGCGCATAAAAGCCATAAAAAATCAATTATTAGGCCACATTGGAAATATAACACATTAAATGCAGAACTTTTCCACAGCAAAATCATAGATCTGGAAAAAATCCGACTTTGTTTTTTTTTTTTTAATTATTTACGAAAATGATAATTAAATAAAGTTTGTTGAGTAAAACCTAATTTGAAGCGCATAAAAGCCATAAAAAATCAATTATTAGGCCACATTGGAAATATAACACATTAAATGCAGAACTTTTCCACAGCAAAATCATAGATCTGGAAAAAATCCGACTTTGTTGTATTTCATATTATTTACGAAAATGATAATTAAATAAAGTTTGTTGAGAAAAACCTAATTTGAAGCGCATAAAAGCCATAAAAAATCAATTATTAGGCCAGATTAGAAATATAACACATGAAATGCAGAACTTGTCCACAGTAAAATCATAGATCTCGAAAAAATACATATTTTTGTATTTCATATTTTTTACGAAAATGTTAATTAAATAAAGTTTGTTGAGAAAAACCTAATTTGAAGCGCATAAAAGCCATAAGAAATCAATTATTAGGCCAGATTAGAAATATAACACATTAAATGCAGAACTTATCCACAGAAAAAACATATATCTCGAAAAAATCCGACTTTGTTGTATTTCTTATTTTTTATGAAAATATTAATTAAATAAAGTTTGTCTAGAAAAAGCTAAAGTGAAGCGCATGAAAGTCATAAAAAATCTATTTTTAGGCCAGAATGGAAATATAACACATTAGACACAAAAATTGTCCACGGTAAAATTATAGACCTTGCAAAAATACAAATTTTCGTATTTCATATTTTTTACGAAAATGTTAATTAAATAAAGTTTGTTTAGTTAAACCTAAATTGAAACGCATAAAAACCATAAAAAATCAATTATTATGCCAGATTAGAAATATAACACATTAAATGCAGAACTTGTCCACAGTAAAATCATAGATCTCGAAAAAATACGAATTTTTGTATTTCATATTTTTTACGAAAATGTTAATTAAAGAAAGTTTGTCGACAAAAACGTAAATGGAAGCGCATAAAGGCCAAAAAAAATCAATTTATAGGCCACAATGGAAATATAACACATTAGATGCAGAGCTTTTCCACAGCAAAATCATAGATCTCGAAAAAATCCAACTTTGTTTTTTTTTTTTTAATTATTTACGAAAATGATAATTAAATAAAGTTTGTTGAGTAAAACCTAATTTGAAGCGCATAAAAGCCATAAAAAATCAATTATTAGGCCACATTGGAAATATAACACATTAAATGCAGAACTTTTCCACAGCAAAATCATAGATCTGGAAAAAATCCGACTTTGTTGTATTTCATATTTGTTACGAAAATGTTAATTATATAAAGTTTGTTGAGAAAAACCTAATTTGAAGCGCATAAAAGCCATAAAAAATCAATTATTAGTCCAGATTAGAAATATAACACATTAAATGCAGAACCTGTCCACAGTAATATCATAGATCTTGAAAAAATACAACATTTTTGTATTTCATATTTTTCAGAAAAATGGTAATTAATGAATGTTTGTCGACAAAAACCTAAATTGAAGCGCATAAAAGCCATAAAAAATCAATTATTATGCCAGATTGGAAATATAACACATTAAATGCAGAACTTTTCCACAGCAAAATCATATATCTCGAAAAAATCCGACTTTGTTTTTTTTTTTTTAATTATTTACGAAAATGATAATTAAATAAAGTTTGTTGAGTAAAACCTAATTTGAAGCGCATAAAAGCCATAAAAAATCAATTATTAGGCCACATTGGAAATATAACACATTAAATGCAGAACTTTTCCACAGCAAAATCATAGATCTGGAAAAAATCCGACTTTGTTGTATTTCATATTATTTACGAAAATGATAATTAAATAAAGTTTGTTGAGAAAAACCTAATTTGAAGCGCATAAAAGCCATAAAAAATCAATTATTAGGCCAGATTAGAAATATAACACATGAAATGCAGAACTTGTCCACAGTAAAATCATAGATCTCGAAAAAATACATATTTTTGTATTTCATATTTTTTACGAAAATGTTAATTAAATAAAGTTTGTTGAGAAAAACCTAATTTGAAGCGCATAAAAGCCATAAGAAATCAATTATTAGGCCAGATTAGAAATATAAAACATTAAATGCAGAACCTGTCCACAGTAATATCATAGATCTTGAAAAAATACAACATTTTTGTATTTCATATTTTTCAGAAAAATGGTAATTAATGAATGTTTGTCGACAAAAACCTAAATTGAAGCGCATAAAAGCCATAAAAAATCAATTATTATGCCAGATTGGAAATATAACACATTAAATGCAGAACTTTTCCACAGCAAAATCATATATCTCGAAAAAATCCGACTTTGTTGTATTTCTTATTTTTTACGAAAATATTAATTAATTAAAGTTTGTCTAGAAAAACCTAATTTGAAGCGCATATAAGCCATAAAAAATCAATTATTAGGCCAGATTAGAAATATAACACATTAAATGCAGAACTTATCCACAGAAAAAACATATATCTCGAAAAAATCCGACTTTGTTGTATTTCTTATTTTTTATGAAAATATTAATTAAATAAAGTTTGTCTAGAAAAAGCTAAAGTGAAGCGCATGAAAGTCATAAAAAATCTATTTTTAGGCCAGAATGGAAATATAACACATTAGACACAAAAATTGTCCACGGTAAAATTATAGACCTTGCAAAAATACAAATTTTCGTATTTCATATTTTTTACGAAAATGTTAATTAAATAAAGTTTGTTTAGTTAAACCTAAATTGAAACGCATAAAAACCATAAAAAATCAATTATTATGCCAGATTAGAAATATAACACATTAAATGCAGAACTTGTCCACAGTAAAATCATAGATCTCGAAAAAATACGAATTTTTGTATTTCATATTTTTTACGAAAATGTTAATTAAAGAAAGTTTGTCGACAAAAACCTAAATGGAAGCGCATAAAGGCCACAAAAAATCAATTTATAGGCCACAATGGAAATATAACACATTAGATGCAGAGCTTTTCCACAGCAAAATCATAGATCTCGAAAAAATCCAACTTTGTTTTTTTTTTTAAATTTTTTACGAAAATAATAATTAAATAAAGTTTGTTGAGTAAAACCTAATTTGAAGCGCATAAAAGCCATAAAAAATCAATTATTAGGCCACATTGGAAATATAACACATTAAATGCAGAACTTTTCCACAGCAAAATCATAGATCTGGAAAAAATCCGACTTTGTTGTATTTCATATTTGTTACGAAAATGTTAATTATATAAAGTTTGTTGAGAAAAACCTAATTTGAAGCGCATAAAAGCCATAAAAAATCAATTATTAGGCCAGATTAGAAATATAACACATGAAATGCAGAACTTGTCCAAGTAATATCATAGATCTCGAAAAAATACATATTTTTGTATTTCATATTTTTTAAGAAAATGTTAATTAAATAAAGTTTGTTGAGAAAAACCTAATTTGAAGCGCATAAAAGCCATAAGAAATCAATTATTAGGCCAGATTAGAAATATAACACATTAATTGCAGAACCTGTCCACAGTAATATCATAGATCTCGAAAAAATACAACATTTTTGTATTTCATTTTTTTTACGAAAATGTTAATTAAATAAAGTTTGTCGAGAAAGACCTAAATTGAAGCGCATGAAAGCCATAAAAAGTCAATTTTTGGGCCAGAATGGAAATATAACACATTAGACACAAAAATTTTCCACGGTAAAATTATAGACCTCGCAAAAATACTGCTTTTTGTATTTCATATTTTTTATGAAAATGTTAATTAAATATGGCCGCGGACCATGGGAATGGGACATAATAATACGTCACGTGTTATTCGCTGTTTATACGCGCAAATATTCGAATAAAATAATACGTATTCATTTAGAAAATGTACAAAATATATATAATCATTCGATTCTCGAACAGGCTCTAGCCCAAATATTCAATTTTAGAAACGGCAAACGAAAGTATGTCCAAAACAAAGAACCTCTGTTCTATGCGATATTGGGTGTCCGAGTTCAAGTGCTTTTCCGGGAAGAAAAGCGTGTCGTTCGCACGACAACAACATGTGGCTGGATGCAGCCTCTAGAATGCATATACAAAAAAGGGACCGGAGGAGGAGAGTAGCTCAACAGGGCTACAATGAATTTGTAGACCACGAGTTATATCAGTCAGAGTCTAGGCGTGCTAAAGGACACACGGGTATTCTTAAAAAAAATTACAAACTCATGAATTTTATGAGGTATAATTTTAATCACGTTGTATGGCAAGCTTAAAAGCGCTATGCAAAATTTGTGGTTATATAAATTTGATGTACAAAATATATAGTAGTTCTGAAAAATGTTAAGTTAAACTTCTAACGGAATGTTAGTTTTATGATGAATATTGTTAGACTTAAATTGACTCTGGTAGTACGGAATGCTACAGAGTAGGGTAAAAGACGCGCAGACATGTATATAAGGTTTGTACAGTAAAGCGCTCGCTCTCGTTCGTCCGGCGCCTTCGGCGCAAGCGAATCTCGGTATACCGCTTCGAGGTACTGTACCATAATTTCGCAATATAGTTTAGACTGCGATAATTGATTTCTCTTTCTACGCGTTAATTGTTATTCTGTAAATCGCTACTATTTATTAAATGTTTCTACTTTTATCTGGAAATCATGAATATTTCTTATTCGGTTGCTTAAATGCTCCAATTCTTTCTGTAAAATCCCACAACCTACCCACTCTCGTACATCCGGACATCTACTTAATTAAATCATTAACAAAATCAGAAGTGGGATTGTTATAATTGCATCCGCGATAACACGAACATTGTCGTGAGTGCATGGAAGTTTCGGAGAAACGCAAAAAGAGTGGCGTACGTGACGTGCATACGGGCGCGCGCGCAAGCGAGCGAAAGAGAGAGACAGAAATAGACGCTTCGGCGCAAGCGAGCGAAAGACAGAGACAGAAATAGACGCTACGGCGCGAACGACAGAAAGAGAGAGACAGAAAGAGACGTGGTGATACAGACGCACACGCAATGCGGACTTGAAGAACGCGTATTAGACGAATCTGTGCGACGATATAACGCATTTTTGTGATGTGCTACGGTAAGTGCTCAGGGACGCGGACAGTGCGATCAAGTTCTTCATCGTGCGGGAAAAGTGAAACGCGTGTGTGTGAAGCAGCGTGCACGCGGGAGCAAATTTGGAGCAGGCCGCTGGCGGTGGCTTAGGCGAATCGACCTTCGATAGGTTCCAGGAAGGGGTGACGAGTCGCCCGACTAACTGGTGTTCGACGGAGCAATTCGCGTTCCCCACACTACCAAATGGTTCTACCCTAGCAACCGACGAAACTTTGTCAGCTCGAGGTACGGGCCGAGGCCATCGCAACGGAAATGGAGGGGACTTACTACGGCCGGGCGGAGCACACGACGCGCGCTCCAAACTGTCAAATGTAGGCAGCGTCATGAGCCTCGGTGAAAGTCTACCTCAGTCAAACGGCAGTGGCTTAGGACGACCGCCGAGATCAGCTGGTGGTGGTGAAGCCCTACGACAAGCAGGTAATGTGCAATTCGAGCACTTACTACTTACGATATTAGAAGATAGCCGACGTCGTGATGCACAACGAGACGCGATGATGGAGCGAATGATGGCTCAACTCAACATAACCTCAAATGCACTTGCTGCTCAACCTGTTGCTGCTGGTGTTGCGTTTGGAGCTCCACAAAATTTCTAAGTTATGCCAGACTTAAGTAAAAGTATTCAGTATTTTACAGGTAATGAGTCCTCCTTAGTGGCACGTGAATGGATCACCAACGTGGAGAGCATGCGAGTATTGCACCGTTGGCCTGATGCATTCGCCCTAGAGACAGTTAGGTTGCACCTGAAGGATGGAGCTCGAGATTGGTTCAATGCGAAGAGGGGCATATTAAACACCTGGCCTGCATTTCAACAGCCCTTTCGCACTACTTATATTCGGCAGGACAGTACTACATCCAGATGGAAAAGGATGGCCGAACGAGTGCAGCAGAAGAGCGAACCGCTACAACAATATTTTTATAATAAGGTAAAGCTTTATACAGATTTGAATCTTAATGTCAAAGACATGAAGGCGCAGATCCTAGTGGGCCTGTGGTCAAGAGACCTTTTCAACGCTATGTTAGCCCGGACACATGAGACTACAGATGTATTATTACATGATATCTTGGAGTACGAGCATATGACCACTCAGCGTCTGGAGTGAGTACGAGGGCAAAGTGCTCACACATCAACAAACATCAGGAGAACCTTCGATGGCAGCAGTCACTTTAAACCGTTTATAGATATGGGAAGTTCGGCATGCATCATGACAGCTAGCTCTGCTGTATGCTACCACCATCACATAGTGTACGAGTCCCTCGACTTGAAGAGCTTCGGACCAGACTCTTACCGGATCACTTCACCTGGCTATATCAAGTTTCGGTTAGTATAGGATGAGGTACTCTCTACACAAGTGCTCCTTGGTCGACCTTTCACCGATGCTAATGCTGTAACCTACAAGAGGGAAAGTGATGTGCTGACTTTCAAACAACGAAGCCCTGTTGTACAATCTGTGACTCCGGATGCAGCTAACCTCAATCTTAACGTAATGTTTAATTCAACTGTTCCTGCGATGACAGTTAACATGATTGAGGTAAATGCGAGTCACAAAAATCATGTTTTACCAGTGCTGAACATAGCTGGAGTTCCGCTCAACCTGAAGAAAGGCACCACCATCTGCAGGGGCACTGTGGAAGCTCTGCCTGTAATGGACGTCACCGAATCGCTCAACTGAATCACCCTAGATGATTTAAACATTGGTGACCATCAACCTGCAAAAGTCTGCGATGACGTCCTCAACATCATCAACAGCTACAGAGACTGCATAGCCATGAACATCTCCGAGATAGGATGCGCCCGAGACGTCGAACTGGATATTGTTGAAATTCCTGGATCAAAACCGGTAATTTGTAAACCTTACCGAGCGAGTAATTTGGAACGCGAGAAAATGCGTGTAATTATAGCAGAATGGCGTAAAGCAGGAATTATTCGGGAAACTCAGTCTCCTTATGAGAGCCCGGTATTATTAGTACAAAAAAAGAATGGAGTCTCGCGGTTAGTCGTGGATTTTCGAAAACTTAATAAACAAACGCAACGTGTTCATTTTCCTTTACCGGGTCTGGATGAGCATCTAAATGAAATTGGTAATAATAAAGAATGTATAACGCTTGATTTATTTCACGGATATCTTCTAATTCCAATCGCGGAAAATTTCAGGCATCGCACAACCTTCATTAGGCCCGATGAAACAGGTGAATTCACACGACTTATGTTTGGTGTAACAAACGGTCCGGCGTGTTTTTCACAATACATAGCGCGAATACTCTATCCACTACGGAAATATTTGATATTATTTTTATAGCAGGTAAATCTTGGGAGGATTTACGCGAAAAATTAATTCTAGTATTTAACGCTTTACGTGAGGCGGGCCTTACTATTAATCTAAAAAAATGCCAGTTTCTTAAACGTAACATAATTTATTTAGGTTTTGAAATTCCAAACGAAGGCCGGGAGACCACAAAACAAACGCTATCAGATTATTTCCTGTACCTAAAAATGTACACGAAGTGCAGAGATTCTTAGGATTAAGCGGATTTTTTCGGCCTTTTGTATAACCACGGTATACGGAAATAGCCGATCCATTATATAAATTATTAAAAACGAAACAACCCTTCGTATGGGATTTTGATTGCAATACTGCGTTCGAACGATTATGAGACACGCTAGTAGAAAGACCGGTATTACAACCTTTCAATGCAAAGCTGCATACAGAACTGCATACAGATGCAAGCTTGCGCGGGTTGGCCTCCATGCTTTTACAACGTTCTGATGACAGAAAGATGCATCTCGTATATGCCATAAGTCGACGCACGAACGAGGCGGAACAATTCTATCATTCTACTAAACTTGAATTACTTGCTGTTATTTGGGCAGTGTCGCGATTACGCCAGCTTTTGATAAATATTCACTTCACGATAGTAACGTATTGCCAAGCCATTATTTATTTAAATACTTACCGCACTAAAAATGCACAGATAGTCAGATGGCATCTTTTACTGATTGAATTTGACTATGACGTAACTCATCGTGAAGGTTCTAAATTAGCTCACGGAGACGCTTTAAGTCGTGCACCGACATATGAAACGAAAATTTATCTCCGAGTTTGGAAGAAATCCGGGATGTAATGTGTCTGAAGGATTTGAATGGTATAGATGTAATAACTAGTAATTCTGTAAGCGTAGAATATGGAGTGTTTTCACTAATTGGTGAGACTGATGAAATCCTCGCTTTTCAATTCCGAGATGAGGATGTCGATCAAAAACGTAGAATTTTAAGAAAAACCACATCTGAGCGAACTAGGTTAGAAAAGGATCAAATTAAAGATTTTGAACTTGTAAATGGAGTATTGTATAAATGTCTTAATAATAGAAAATGTTATGTAGTACCTAAATGTATGCGTAAGGGTTTATTAGTACGGTATCATGATTGCAACGGACATCAGGGTTTAGAACGAACCGTCGAATTACTTTCACGTCGTTACTGCTTCTGCGGAATGCGTCGCTATGCTAAACAACATATTTATTCATGTTTTCAGTGTTTAGCAGCGAAAACACGACCAGGTAGACAGGCGGGCGTTCTCCACCCAATTCCACCGGGTAAACGACCATTCCACACGGTTAACGTTGATCACGTGGGTCCATTTATTAATTCCAGTAGGGGAAATAAATACGTGTTTGTTCTCATAGATAACCTTACGAAATACGTAATACTCACAGCAATGCGCGACACAAAGGCTTCAAATGTGATAAAGAGTCTAGAAAATTTCATTTGCGATTTTGGCGCTCCAGAACGTATTATCTCGGACAGAGGAACATGTTTTACATCCAAATTATTCGAAGAATTTTGTTCTAAACGTGGAATAAAACACGTTCTGACGTCTCCGAGACACCCTCAGGCCAATAGCCAAGTCGAACGCGTGAACGCTACCTTGGTTCCTATTATGCAATCCGCGATAGTTAAACCAACTTGCAAAGATTGGGATGTTCGATTACGTCAAATTCAACGTGTCCTAAATGAAGCACAAAATGCAACAACAGACAAGAGCCCTTTCGAAGCGCTATATGTCTACATTCCAAGTCACAAAGAAGGATTGTTACGAGAATTTTCGAAAATCGATGATAATTATAAGTCGAACCATGGCGAGCGTCATGCAGAAATTGGCGATAAAATTGTTAGGGTACAAGAACGTATGAAAGAACGCTACGACGCTATCGAGCGAAAAATATTAAATTTAGCATAGGCGATTTAGTTTTTATGAAAATAAATCCTGTATATACCGGCGATTCGACAAAACTACAGTACGAAAACAGCGGTCCACTAATGATAACAGATTGTTTACCGAACAATACATATAAAATTGTTCAATTATAGAAGGATAAAAGTAAAAAGCGTTATGTTACTACTGCACACGCGATGCAGCTTAAGTTATGGACACCACCGTCCGACAAGTTTGACGAACAGCTGATTGACGATGACACTGAGTCATCACCAGCTGAAGTCACCACTCCTGTACCTGAAACGAAAATGAAAATAAAGAAGAAGGATCAAGCAGCAGCTATTCCTGTAGAGCGTCCCCAAAGGCAACGCAAGGCTCCAGATCGACTAGTCTACACCAAGTAAGAAAGATAATGGTTTTCAACCTCGCCAATGATCAGGAGCTGATTCATCGAAAATCACTCTTAGAGAGTCATCTCCAGACCTCGCTTTGTCTGGTCGAACGAGAAAACCAGTAGATCGAGGACGATCTACCCTAGGATAGCCGTGTTGGACTTAAATTGACTCTGGTAGTACCGAATGCTACAGAGTAGGGTAATAGACGCGCAGACGTATATATAAGCTTTGTACAGGAAGCGCTCGCTCTCGTTCGTCCGGCGCCTTCGGCGCAAGCGGATCTCCGTATACCGCTTCGAGGTACTGTACCATAATTTTGCAATATAGTTTAGACCGCGATAATTGATTTATCTTTCTACGCGTTAAACGTTATTCTGTAAATCGCTACTATTTAAATAAATGTTTCTACTTTTATCTGGAAATCATGAATATTTCTTATTCGGTGACTTCAATGCTCCAATTCTCTCTGTAAAATCCCACAACCTACCCACTCTTGTACATCCGGACATCTACTTAATTAAATCATTAACAATATTATGATACAATAATTCAATATAATATATTATATATAGTAGGCCATTTTCACATCAATTCTACACATTATGATTTTATTATGAGTAAAATTCTTAACAAAATCATTTAACTTGAGTGAAATATGCATAGATTAGACATGTATTAAATAGGCTTTAGAGATGCTACGTGATGACTATAGCTAAAAAAATTTTGTTATAAAATCATGCAATATGTAATAATATAAGACATGAAGTTTTATATAAAGAAAGAAAACTTTAAGTATAAAAAAAAAGAGAATAGAAACAAACAATGAATTGATAGATTATTTACAATAAAAATATAAGATTTCAGCATCTTGATGTACAGTAGTATGAATAATCAACAGTTAAATTAGATTTTTATTGTTGAAATTGAACATGATTGTAGTAAGAATTAATACGAATACGAAAAGTTATTTGAAAATAATTACTGATTACGCAAATTGCTAACGTATGATTTGCATGAAGAATAATATGTTCTTTTAAAAGTAATTGTTACTTAAAAGATTTGTCAAGTAAATTCGATTGCTGATATTTTATGAAATGATCCTTTTAATAATTATCCTATAAAACAAAAATTAACACTCTATTGGGTTTGAAAAGGATGGTTGTCTGCAGACTCCCCATCAGTTACAGAACCAAGTAATAGTACTAAACACTAATTGAGAATTCCATTTCAAAACCTTCCCGACATTCCATGAAACTGTAAATAGAAAGCCAGATAAGATTAGTAAAATAGAAATATGGAAAAAGATGTTAAAAAAAATTTTTAAAAATTATAATTAAAACATCTAAAAATTTTAAATGCACAATTATAAGATGTTCTTACAGTACAACAAGCTTTAATAAGAATATTTTCAAAAGTCAAATTTCGTGATAATTTTTTTAGAATTCTACTGAAATTTAGAAAAAGAGAAATGCGAATGCCATGATTGAACAAGTAAATTTTCGGATATTATTATAGAATAAATAAAATTTTAAGCATTGTTTTCGACCAAACAATTTTCTTTTCATACTTAATTGTTTATCAGCATATTCTACTAAAATGCAAAATAAAAAAAAATTGTTATCTAAAAGGAATACAAAGTTATTTTTAAAAAACAATTTTATAAATAATTAAAAATGTTGAACTATAGTAATTTTAAACTCTTACTAGAAAATGCTTTAGAATTAGAATAGAACACCTAGTCAATCAAGTCAAAAGTTAAGGTAAAATTTAAAAACCAATGTTAAAGTATATTATTATATAGCAATGGTATCTCAAATATGTCATATGCAATAATTTTAATCTATAAATTTTAGTTAATAAATTAAATTTATATAGCACCTGTACATACGTACTAATCAATGTAAGATTGGTAAGATCACTTTGATAAAAAGATTTTTTAGATTTACTAGAATATTTAAATACTATTTTATTTTGAAATATTTAAAAAAAATGTTTCCTTGTAGTTAACATTTTCTTTTTGCATAAGGGAAAAAATGTAACGTAATAATACGTCACGTGTTTTTATACGCGCAAGTATTCACATAAAAACATAATAATTTAAATACAAAATACACGAAAATATATAATCACTCGATTATCGAACAGACTCAGCCACACAATAATCAATTTTACAAACTGTATCTGAAAGGCAAAGAAAACGCGTTCACTAAAGAACAGAGAACCTCTGTTGTACGCCATATTGGGGGTCCGGGTTCAAGTGCTTTTCCGGGAAGAAAAGCGTGTCGCTCGCACAACAACAACATGTGGCTGGAAACAGCCTCTAAAATGCATATACAAAAAAGGGACCACAGGAGGAGAGTAGCTCAACCGGGCTACAATGAATTTGAAGACCACGAGTAAAGTCAGTCAGAATCTAGGCGTGCTAAAGGACACACGGGTTTTCTCGCAATAATCGTCTATTTCATTCTCTTCGTTATTTCTCGTTTCAAACACGTTTAATGCGGCCATAGCCGGTCTCAAGCCCGGATTAGACGCAGAGAGAAAGTGTCGTTATTAATCAAAACATCCTTATTTCAATCCGCGTTTATTATATTTTTATACGTTTATTCATTTCTAATTTATTTAAATAAACCGCTCTCGGTTCACGCGCTACCTAACCTAACCCCACCCTGGGTCATTACACAATGTACACTGTAAAAAGTCGTTCGTAGATTTATAAGGGCAATTGTAAATCTATTACTAGTCTGAGAGTAATAAAAGAAAACAACGCCACTGTAAAAACCCTACATTGAATGTAGTATAGTAGGTTTACAACGCCGTTGTAAATTCACAAACAAAATTGTAAATTTACTATGGTCTGAGAGTTGGAAAAAAAAATCCTAGTCTGAGTGTAGTAATTTTACAGTCATTGTAAAGTTACAGAAACTTGTAAATTTTCAAAAATCTAGTAAAAGTTCTAAAATCTAATAAAAGTACTACATTCAGAGTAGTATTAAGTAAAAATATAAGACGAATGACAAAATCCAGTTTTACTCAAAATTTGGATACTTTTTGGCTAATACAATAAGGGATAATCCCGAAAATATTTATACATTCACTTGAAAGAAAAAAGTATAGCCTATACAGCGCGTCATTCGACTATAGTGTTAAAAAATTAGCCATCATAACCTCAAACATCACGGTTTAAACCGTCGCATGTAAATTTACAACGTCGCTTGTAAATTTATAGTTTTGTAGTAAAAACACTACACTCAGACTAGAACTTTTTATTTCCAACTCTCAGAGTCGTAAATCTACGAGAGGATTTTTCACAGTGTATATACGACGCTACCCATAACCTAACTTTTCAATTTAAATACCAAAACTATATTTGTTTATAAGCTCACAAAATCAAATATACCTGCTTCGATATTGTTGGTGTGATGACCTAGGGTGGAGTTAGGTTAGGTAGCGCGTGAACCGAAAGCGATTTATTTAAATAAATTAGAAATAAACCAAAGAAATAACATAAAATAAACGCGGATTGAAATAAGGATGTTTTGATTAATAACGACACTTTCTCTCTGCGTCTAATCCGGGCTTGAGACCGGTTACGGCAGCATTAAAAGTGTTTGAAACGAGAAATAACGAGGAGAATGAAATAGATGAATATCGCGAGAAAACCCGTGTGTCCTTTAGGACGCCTAGACTCTGACTGACTTTACTCGTGGTCTACAAATTCGTTGTTGCTCGGATGAGCTCCTCTCCTGCTCCGGTCCCTTTTTTGTATGAGGCTACTTCCAGCCACATGTTGTTGTCGTGCAAGCGACACACTTTTCTTCCCGGAAAAGCACTTGAACTCGGACCCCCCAGTATCTCGTAGAACAGAGGTTCTTTGTTTTTTTAGTGAGCATATTTTCTTTGCCTGTCAGACACAGTTTGTGAAATTGAATATCTTGTGTCTGAGTCTGTATGAGAATCGAATGCTTATATATTTTTGAATACTTTCTAAATAAATGCGAATTATTTTATTTGAATATTTGCGCGTATAAATGGCGAATAACACGTGATGTATTATTACATTACATTGGTTATGTTGTATTATTTTTTTAATTAGCAAGAGTAAGAAATTTTCTATGATTTAAATTTAAAGTACATACAGAGTTATTATACAAATATTATTATGTGATATATTCTGTTGAATACATTATTTTAAAATAAAAGTATTTAATGATTATTTATTTCCTTTAAAACTTTAGTAAAATGAAATCAATTATTCTACAAATGTTGTGATTATTTTGGGTATTTATTTATTTTACGCCTTTGATATGCTTTTCACTGAAACCTATAGCAACTCCTTATGTTATATGTCTGTAATATTGAAACTTTCAATAATTTGATAAACTTCTTATTTTACGAACATTTAATACAAATGTATACATTTTTTCCATTTTAATAGCTAAAGAATGCCCTTTCTGCAATAAACATTTTAAATAAACACAAGACTTTAGAATAAAATACATTTCTAAAATTTCCATATACATATATATATATATATATATATATATATATATATATATATATATATATATATATACGAGGGTAGTTCAATAGAATAAAGTATAAAAACAATTTTTTTTGGGTAAATTTTTTTTTATTTTTCAACATAATCTCCTTGGAGCTCTATACACTTGGTCAATCGCTTTTTAAGTTTTTTTAATCCTTCAGAAAAGTGCGTTTTCGGAAGTTCCTCAAAATAAGCACTTACAGAGGCAATGACGTCTTCGTTGTCCGTAAATCTCTGTCCACCGAGCCATTTTTCAAGTTTGGAAATAAGAAAAAGTTACTGGGGGCTAAATCTGGTGAATACGGTGGGTGTTCGACCAATTCGAATTTTAGTTCTTCAATTTTAGCCATTGAAACGAAGCATGTGTGAACTCGGGCGTTGTCGTGATGAAAGAGAATTTTTTTTCTCGCCAAATGTGGTCGTTTTTTTTTAATTTCTTCTTTCAGCTGCTCTAATAATGATGCATAATACTCACCAGTAATTGTTTTACCCTTTTCCAAGTAGTCAATAAGTATAATTCCACGTGCATCCCAAAAAACTGTAGCCATAACCTTACCAGCTGACTTTACGGTCTTTGCCTTCTTTGGAGCTGGTTCGCCTGTGGAAATCCACTGTTTGGATTGTTTCTTTGTCTCAGGAGTGTAGTGGTGTATCCATGTTTCATCCACGGTCACAAATCGACGAAAAAATTCCTCAGGATTCCGACTTATGCGCGCCAAAAGAGCCTCAGAGGCGACCACTCTATTGCGTTTATTCTCAGCTGAGAGCAAACGCGGCACCCATCTTGCCGATAGCTTTTTCATGCCTAATTTTTCATGTAGAATTGAAACAACTGCACCTATAGATATTCTTGTGGCCTCAGCTAACTCACGCACTTTTAATCTTCTATCCTTCAACACCATATCGTGGATTTTATTGATGATTTCGGGAGTAGTTGCTTCTACGGGCCTTCCTAAACGTGGTTCGTCACTTATTGATGTACGACCACGTTTAAATTCATTTACCCAGTTATAAACCGTTGCTAAGGCAGGGGCAGATGTGCCATGAACTGAGTCCAATTCATTTTTTATCTCATATGGAGTTAAACCCTTTAAATGAAAATGTTTAATTACCGCTCTGAACTCGTTTTTTTCCATTTTTCTTAACAAGCAATTTTTTTTTTCAATTGGTTATAAAAACACGTAAACTCAGAAGATGTGGACTGTGACTGCACCATATATCTAGTCGGGAGTGGTGCTGACTGAAAACAGATGATTTGGAGCGATTCGCGCGCCATCTGTTGGTCATTCTAAAGACTTATTGAACTACCCTCGTATATTCACAATTTCCAGATACAACCCTAGTGGAAATGAAATTGTGCCAAAGTGTGCCAAACTGTGCCCAATTGTGTCAAACTGTGCCAAACTATGCCAAGTCATGCTAAACCTATGCCATTTCGGACGTTTCGCACAGTTTGGCACAGTTTGGCATAGTTCGGCACACTTTGGCATAGTGTCGCACTTGTGGCACTTTGTGGTATAGTCACAAATTTTGAAAGAAAATACTTTGTCTACCGTTTTTTTTCAGATTGGCATGACTTAGCACGAATCTACACAGTCTGTCACAGATTAGCACAGTACGGTACATATTGGCATAGGGCGACGTAGTTTTACACAGTTTGGTATGATTAGGCATAATAGAATTATTAAGAAACTATTTTTCTATTTTTTTACAATAAATTGGCATATCCTGGCATGAATTGGCATATTTTAGCACAAGACGGCATAGTTTAGCATTAAATGGCACACTATAGCACAATTCATTTATAATAACAAAATTTATCATTTTTAAGTAAAATTGAGCACGTTTAATTAGTAATATATCTGTAAACTGTATCCATGTTTGATGTATACGGAAAAACCTTTGGGCGTGTGGCGGCACCGACTAGTGTGGCGGCTGCATTTAGCACACGGGCAGCGGTGCCACTTAAGGGGGCACACTACCTTTAAAATCTGAAACAAAACAATTAATTAAGAATTTTTATTTTGATATTTATTTTAATAGGGGTTTTTTTCCTGAAAGTATCCATAAAAACCTACCAATTTGTATATTTTTTACCTTCGTTGGACCTTCTATGCCTCCATGGCAAACCAGACTGTTTTCGAAGACTTTAAGCACTGTCTGTAAGATTTCAAGTCTACGCATGAATGGATTGGGCTAAAAATTTATGGAGATACTCATTATAGTAGTACTTTTAATATGAGCGTAGGGATTTTGATTTGAACGAGTAGAAGTATTTTTTTATATAAACATTGTCAATATAACACTTATTTTTTAATAATTTTATCACTTTTATAGATGTAAAAAATGTTCTATTCGTTCAAATCAAAATCCCTACGCTCATATGAAAAGTACTACTATAATGAGTATCTCCATAAATTTTGAGCCCAATCTGTCGATGCGATCACTTGGAATCTTACGTACAGTAAGCTGAAATTGATAAAAACAACATTTAGAGTTATTTAACAATTACGTTGCAAGTTCTAATAGATATAATTTATACTCATCTTATCAATTGCAACTACTTTTTTCTTCTTTTCAACGTAGCAGACAAACATCTGCAGCAATGTACATCAATATTTTCTGGTGCGTGGAATCCCATGAGTCTTCCTCCTCCTTGAATAACCTGAAATGAAAAAAAAACACAAAAATGAATAAATTGAGTAAACTGTACTTATCATACTAAACTCTTGAGCGACACTTTCACACACTTCACTCAACTGCTTATTTGTTTCATCAAAAGCCGATTGGGCAACTGGCTTGCATAGGTCCATAATCCCACAAAAAGTTAAAAGACCAGCGTGTCCATGTCCAAGTGCACGAGCAGACAGCACAGATCTTCTGTTCACTTCATATGCATTTCCTTTGACTCCTACTTTGTTGCTGGAGTTTATCGCTGCTATTTCACCACACTTTGAGCACACAATATCTATTTTGAAACCAAGACCCTGCACACCAGATTCACTTAATTGAACACTGCCATGCCACCGATTACAACACAGAACACTTCTAAGTTTAGAAAATAAAATTGAAGTGTCAATGATTCTGTTTGTTGTATCACTGGTGTCTCTAGCACTAGCTGCGTTTTGGAGTTTCCTCGCTGAGCTGGTGGATAGTCTTGGCTTCTTTTGTGAATCTTCCTTTTTTATCTCTTTTAGAAGATATTTTCACTACACTGATTTACACACATTCACAAATTATCAAATGCAATTCAAATATTAGCTGTGTTTACTAACAGGTGGTTTGTAAACATAAAAGCCAACTGTCAAAAGTAGCAAAAATGTACGAGTAAGGTTAGTCAAAAATTCGATCTGATTCATCGACCTTTATCTCAAACGCATGTAAGTTCAACTATTCACCTGTAGCGCTGAAGGATTCTAGCCTTCAAATTGGTTCCAATTATATTATATTTTATTGCTTTATAACTAAATAAAATAATCAATCAAACATTTAGTTATAAATAATAATAAAATAAACAATAATTGATAAAATACCGAATTTACGCAAAATCGGCAAAAAAGCTGTCTAAGTATTTATATTGTAACTTTAAAAGAAATTATGATATCTTAAAACGGTTTTCGGGAGCTTATTCTATGGGAAATTTCCTATAAATAAGGTAAATAAAAAAAAAACGATTTTTTGACAATTTAAAGGTGGTTTGCCCCCTTAAGGTTAGTTCGTCTGCGCTCCCTAAGTGAACGCGCCGCGTGTTTGTTGTGGTCGTGCTGCGCGCCCGCGATGCGGGCGTCGGTTATACGGGCACGCAGGTCGCAGTGTTTCCAAAAACGAACGCGCCATCGCAAACGTTATTGTTTGACTTGAAAAGATATCGTAAATTGTCATTAACTTTGTAAACTCCATAGTGCAAACGTATAATATAATAATATAAACTTCACGGAACTTTATACAACGATTATATTAACCAATGCTAAAGAGAAATTGTCCTCCGAATTGTATTGCAAAAATTTCAAGAAGTATCAAGGAAAGAGCAAATTGGACTGCGTCAGAATGGCTAACATGGTTAATATTTTATTCCTTGATTTGTCTGCATGGAATACTTGGCTACGTTTGTTTGTGCTATTAATATTTTGTTAGAAGACTCTATAACATCTGAATTGTTACAAAATGCTAGAAAATTGTTAATAAATTTTATTGTTAATTTTCAATTCTTATACGGAAAGAAGTTGTGACGCGTATTTCGCGTCCCAATGTTATTAAAACACGGCAGTCAATCGCGACCAAATCAGCCGTCACCAGAGCCGAGCAATTTGTATTAAACAGTATTGTTATTAATGGGGGGGAATTGTTAATTTATTTGTTGAGGAAAAGAGGATAAAGAGAGTTGCGAACGAGGAAAGTCACAGACCAACACACACATGCACACATCCATACCAGCGGCACCAGCTGATCGCGCCGCATCGAAGACTGCTCGGAGCGAGCATCGACGTCGAGCCTATACACACACGCACGGCCCCAACACCACTGCACTCTGTACGCGTGACCCTCTCTCTCTCGCTTGCTCTTTCTCCGTTGCATCTCGAGGATGATGAGCCACTGCCCGCGCACACACACGCGCGCGCGCGACCACCCTCTCTCCCGATGCACGCAGACGCGGGAGGAGAGAGGATTCACAGCAGCAGCGGCGGCTTCCTCGAGGCACGCCATCTCGGCTGTAGCCACGAAAGAGAGAGAGAGAGAGAGAGATACCGACGCGGCTGTCGACAGCATGGGGAGCGCTAGCAGCCGCCGCGCTACGAGCCGCATGAAGCTGCCGGCCTATCGTAGCGTAGGCCGACGCGCGCACGTCGCCGTTGCCAACTGTGATGGTCCGGCGGCGACAAAACCGAAAGCGCCCGATATAGATATATACGCCAGGTTACCTGCGCGTGTATATTTAGCAATTCATATTGCCCGCGCTTCGTGGGCAGGGCGGCAATCGCGGACTAATGAAGATTAGCGACTCAAATTGACGCAGACTTAGCCTTGATTTTCGCATTTAGGGAAAATCAAGGCCAATCACCGAGAAGAAAGGGACGGAAGCAACAAGTGTGTGGGCTGAAGGTGGTCGAGAAGAAGAGATGAAAATTTGGAAGAGATTTCCGCCCTCTCAGATTTTGAGCATTGCGTTGCGAGGATTGCCTGCCCGCCCGTTGTAGGATATAGATCGTTGCGCGCACCTTTCACGATTTATTAGTAGTGAGGATAGTATCAGAGGAAGTACTATCGACAGGAGTATAAGGAGCACCGCTAAGCGTCCACAATTAGCGACGGTGAGTGGACTATAATTGTCGAACTTCCCTCGGCACTTATAGATAAAGTTATAATTTAATATATCGCATATTGCCGCCATGTGCTCGGGGGCAATGGAGTAAACTCGTGGTGGTGTGACACCGTCGTTTAGAATCAGTGCGCGTCGGGCCCGTTGAAGATTACGAATTGTAGTGTGGAAAAAGGGGGATATTACGCGATTCGGAAAACTCGGGAAACGCGGTGATTTGGTCGCCGCGGAAGACGCGTGCGTGGGCTAGTGTAGCCATATTTGTTTAGCGACCCGGTGAATTGTGGGAATCTTGTAAATTTGGCAACCGTATATATTGTAATTTATAATAAAGCCTAGGTACTTAAAGAGTGAGATTTGTGCAATTATTGTTATATGAGTAAATTTCCTAATTTTCCACTACACGGAACATCCTCTGGGGAAAGGGACTCGTGCAGGGCTAGCCGCCCTTTACCTGGCGCGTATTAGTATTGATAAATTCGGTAAAGTGCTGAGCAAAAGTTATAAATAAATAGAGTAACCAAATACCACGTTACAAATGACGTACCAACGGGGGCTTAGTGAAGCAGGAAAATCAGGAAAAATAGCGACAGAATAAATTAATTAAGTAGTTAGTTCGAGAAAAGTCGGAAAATTTATTTTACACAGTACCTGAGCAAGCGAAAGTTCAGCGACTTAAAGCGTTTTTATTTTGTGTCGTATTAAAATTTAAACAAAACGGAAAAATTATGTGTTTGTGTTTGAGAAGTTATAGATTGGACTTTGAAATTTTTGACTTTGGTTATTGGGTTATAGATTGGACTCCGAAAATTTTCACTTGGGTTAAGGGGTATTAAATTTTTAGATTTTGAGAATTTTTCAAAATTTTTTTTTTAATATTTTTAAGAATTTTCCGAAATTATTTTTTGAAAATTTTTCGACTTTGAAAGTTTTCCGGAAAATTTTTGAGAATTTTTAAAATTTTTTAGAATTTTTTTTGATCATTTTTCAGAATTTTCCGACATTATTTTTTGAAAATTTTTCGATTTTGATATTTTTCCGGAAATTTTTTTTTGGATATTTTGGGAATTTTTAAAAGTTTTTTTTTTTAATTTTTTTTTGATATTGAGAATATTCCGGAAATTTTTTTTTGTATATTTTTGAAAATTTTCCGAGATTTTTTTTTTTAAATATTTTGATTTTGAAAATTTTCCAAACATTTTTTTTTGAGAGATTGTTGTAACTAACTTTGAAGATTTTCAGACAATTTCTTTTTGGAAGGTTTTCGTTGAAAATTTTTTTTTTTTGATTTGTGAGGTTTTTTTTGTTTTTTTCTTGAAAATTTTTCGAATCTATTTTTTGAGCGATTCTTGATTGAGGGTTTTCACAGTTTTTTTTTTGGTGTGTAGTAAAGGAAATTTTCGTTTCAATTGGGACCTTTCGTAGGATTCTTGAGTGTTGAAATTTTTCTTCGGTTATTTGAGGAATTTGAGTTATTGTAGCCATATCCAAAGAATATAGCGAAATAATAGTGTAAGCGGAAGACTGCGGCGACGCAATGAATATAATAGCGATAAATAGAGAAGGTGTGGAAAGTAGGAGACAAATTCAGAAAATCTTTGTTTTGGGGATTTAGTGAAATTTGAGTAATGAGTGAAAGATGAATTAATTTGTGTAATTATTCTGAATTTCGACATATTTTTCAAGCATCCTTAACAAATTTTTAAAGTAGTAGAGTCACACCACCGTATAGGGAAAATTTATTTTGCGAACACCTCCACAAAATATTATTTGCTGTGCTACTACCCCCAAATCGATTAGTAAGAACGATTTATAATTTGGTTAAGAGTAAAATTTTTCTAACAACTGCTGGAAATTGGGTATAAAAATACAACAACTAAAGTTGTTATTATAACTACTGTGTCAAAGGAAAAATTGATTATTACATATATTTATATTTATTAATTGTATTGGGAATTATTTACTGAAAAATGATTGCGACCCAGAAGAAACCTCAGATTATTACTCCAGATGTGAACAAGAAGAGAATACCAAGAACTACAGAAGACTGAATAGCGACTTTATTAGATTCACGTCAGGGCATTTCAGCAGCTACTCAAGAACTAGGCAAACAAATTTCGAGTAGGCATTTTCAGGTAAAGGAACCGATAAAGAAGACCTCAAGAAAATAAGCTATTTTCTTTGTTTTATCTCCTTTTGTCCCTTTAGCAAAAGTAAAGATACGGTAATCTCCAGAGTAACATATATATATATATATATATATATATATATATATATATATATATATATACATATTATTATTATAAATCATTATAAAAATTGAAAAATAGTGACATAGTAGTTAGGCAGGAATATTGTCCCGTAAAAGAGTTAAGACTGATTCCTTTATTAGCGACCTCTCCATTCACGTGCACCAGGTACTGCAAGTTAAATCCCCGTCTTTGAGAAGATTCCAAAGACTTGGGTGGGCCCTCCCAACTTAGCGAATATTGCAGTAACTGTAGAGTTTAACTAGCGACCAAACCGCTGCTTTTGTTTCGTTGGTGTACGAGAAAAAAAGTACAAAATGAACACAAGACAAGCAGCAAAGAAGGATCCGCGCATACTCCAGCGAATGGCAGTATCAACTAGAATAAATGGGATGGACCCGAGCGAACTGATAGTAATCCTGGACCAAATGGGATTGAGCGTATCTGGGACAACAGACCTACTCAGAGACAGACTTCTTCGAGCCAGTATAAGGACAGTGGAGCCTCATGTTGACGTATCATGGGACCCGTCCGTGGATGAAAAACAATCAGAGGAATTCCCGGCGGCTACGGTTGCAACTATGAGAGAGGAGTCATACGAGGAAATTCCCACATCCGTGGTCACGAGAAAAAGGGCTAAAAGACCTAGGAAGTCGACCAAAACTTTAAAAAGCCTAAGTACAGGGACCGAAGACAGCCAAGACGTGAGGCCGCTTACTATGTTAAGACAAGTAGCGGTGATACAAGAGTCTAGAGCACAGGTAACAGTCAATCGGACAATTAGTTGCGCAACCACCACCATTACCACAGCTACATCGATGCAAGAAGAAATGACAGCACCCAGTGTTCAGTACTCACGAAGGCCCGTCACGCACGATTCCTGTACCAGGATGCCAAGTTTCACAGGTCTCACCGGTCCAGTTGACTCAACACAACATGTAGCAGCGATCACACAGTCAAACGGACTATCCTCGAAGGCAGACGCACGACCGTCATGGGCAGGAACTCCGGCAGCAGGATTGCCAGGAACGTCGAACCGAGGCCCGGGATTGACGGTAGCCGTTCATAAACAAATCTCTCGATACTGCAGCTCATTGAACTCTGACAGTGACTCGGGGTATACACCGCGGAGGTATATACAGCACCGGAAGCGAGGTTACTCCACTTGGGACCGGACCGACAAGGACGCCAGGGAAAATGATATGAAAAGCGATCCGACACGCAATAGACGCCGAAGATGTAGCCCTTCTAGCATAGAAAGTCCAAGTAGTAGTAGTTCCTTCGAATCAGACAGTAGCGACAGTTCAGACACGCCCGAAAAGCGGCATGAACACGGATACGTGGATCTGAACCGATCTGTGCCGATTGAGGCAGGACGGCTGCACGACCTACGAGCGACCCCCGAAGATGCTGTGCAGAAAGGCGACCTCACAAGGACAGGCATGGTGAAGAGAGTTTTGCCAAGTAACACTGCTGACGTTCTTTTGATTCTGGGTCTAGGGGGGGAGAGTGTCGTGCTAAGCCCGGCAGGAAATGCCCATATAGAGGCGAGAGAAAAGAGCGAAGAGACTCGAGCGACGAGTGAAGAAACGAGAGAGAAGAGCGAAGAGACCCGAGTGACGAGCGAAGAGACCGGAGCGACGAGTGAAGAAACGAAAGAGAAGAGCGAAGAGACCCGAGCGACGAGTGAAGAGACGAGAGAGAAGAGCGAAGAGACCCGAGTGACGAGCGAAGAGACCGGAGCGACGAGTGAAGAAACGAAAGAGAAGAGCGAAGAGACCCGAGCGACAAGAGATGAGAGAGAAGAGTGAAGGAAAAGTAGCGACAGCAGCGCCAGCAGCAGCAGCAGCAGCGCTAGCAGCAGTAGCAGCGGCAGCAGCAGCAGCAGCAGAAGCAGCAGCAGCAGCAGCAGTAGCAGTCATTGCAGCACCAGCGGCAGTAGATAAGTTACTAGAGAAAGACGAAGAGAAGGAAGCGACCGCAGAAGATGGAAGTGAGCATATGAAAGGAGTGACCGGAAGTGAGCTACTAAAGAAGAGAGAAGAGAGACGAGTCGCAAGTGCGGAGGGAGTGAACGACAGAGTCATAGAGAAGACGATTGGAGCCAAGGTGGGAGCTGTAGCGGGGTGTAAGGAAGTACCCTGCCGCTTACCGCCCGGTCGACCCATACTGGCCAAGCCGACCAATCGACCCAAGCTGACAGGGATCATGTTTAGTCACGGACTGATCCCCATCGCTAGCGACCCCCTTCTTGACCCTCCTGATGGGTCCTGCAATAACTGCTGGCAAAGGGGACACATTGCAATGAATTGTCTATGCCCTAAATGGCACAGTTGGTGTCATAACTGCGGCCAACGGGGCATAGACATGTCCACCTGCCCCCGGTGTAGCGCGCCTCATCGGGAATGGATTAAGTGGCGCTATGGAATGGGACCAATTCCAAGAGGAGCTAAACTTCGCAGCGACCCTCTGTCAGCTCCTTCAAGGAAGGTAGCGACCCAACAATGACTACGAAGATGATGAGCGACCCGGGGTTTTACCAGGAACTACCGATAGCGACCCAAGGAAGAGTAAAAGAAGCTTGGGGGTGTTAGGTCAGTGCTGCATGAGGGAGAGATTCACCCAGTACTGAGTAACACCTCACTAGGAGGAATCAAGAACAACCACATCATTAGCGACCAAGAATTTATAGAGAGTAGAGAGAGTAGTGAGCACAACATAGAAAAAAAACTCGAGAAGAAAGAGAAATGTAGAGAATAGAGAGAGTGGTGAGAGCAACAAAATTCGAAAAGAGAGAGAAAAGGTAGAGAATAGAGAGAGTAGTGAGAGCAACAAAATTCGAGAAGAGAAAGAAAAAGTAGATAATAGAAAGAGTAGTGAGAGCAACATAGAAAAAATTCGAGAAGAGAGAGAAAAAATAGAGAATAGAGAGCTTCATGACGGCGGCATAGAGAACTTTAGAGAACTCAGGGAAAACAGAGAAAAGGTGGAAAGAAACGAGAGCAACTTAGCGACTTAGCATCCAGTGACTCCTGCGCCAGGTGACCGAAAGAGTGACAACCTTACCGACCCTCCGGAAGGGGGAAGGGTCCGAAGTAACGGCGCTCAATCCAACAGCTGATAAGCAGAAGGATTTCGAGCACCTAGCCCTCGTACGAGAGGCGGTCGACCTTCTGGAAGGATCACAGGTGTTCACTCCCTCGTTGGAGGGCCCCTCCACCTCTGTTACAGACTTAGATGTTGGGGTGCCCACATCTAGTGTAGGGGGAGAGCAGCGTAGTACGTACGCCGGAGGCCGACCAACTGGAGGTTCCGGAACCAGGCGAAGACGAAGTCGCAGGTATGAGCGCAGAGAACCGCATCTTCACGAAGGTAATACTAGGTGGTAGGCCATACAGAGCCCTAATTGATGGAGGAGGACTTTACCACCCCATGGGATGTTGATGTAAGATACGGTAGACGGATATGGAGAACTAACGAGGGCCCGTGGAAGCAATCTTGGGATGCAAGCGACCATCAAGGTATCATCAGCCTTCTTGAATTATGGACGAAACCCACGGCCGGTGAAGAGTTTACGCAGAGAAGTAGAGCCAAAGCGACCCCGAAGATTGGTTAGATAAAGTAAGAAGACTGGATGCCCTACGTGACCTAGTAATCAGGCATATCGACTCTGCAAAGGAGCGACAAGCCAAATACTACAATCGGGGCAGGAAGGATGCGACATTCCAGGTAGGGGACTTAGTAATGAGGGCAACCCATCACTTGTCAAACAAAGACAAGCGATTCTCGGCTAAGTTAGCTGGCCGGTTTGACGGCCCATTTGCAATCAAAGAAGTCAAGTCTCCGCTGGTATATGTGCTAAATATGGGGGAGGATAAAAGAATACCCGAGGTGCACGTGAGGGAATTGAAGAGGTATATTCCCCAAGGGGAAAAGCCCCGTAGTAGCGACCGCCTCCTTACAAGCGAACTTGAAGTGGTTATTTATCGAGATGGTCAGTAAAGGAGAACAAACTGATCACTCTAGCGACCACAACGATTAGCGACCCATCCGAGACCCGAAGCATCGGCGACCAAGGGCATAACCTGAGAACCCAATTAGCGACCGAAACATGGAGTGACGGAGGCATACCCATGCCCAGTAAGTTGTTAAAATTCTTGTTATTTATTTATTTATTGAATTTTTTTATTAGGATCTTATAATTTCCCCAATGGTCGCGCGATCTATGAGCGCCATTGCTCTGTGCTCGGATTCGGAGTAGTAAGGTGGAGGTATTAATAATTTTTTTTTGTTTGTTTTCAGCCTGATTAGTTCTAAGTATATATATATATATATATATATATATATATATATATATATTGTTTCTTGCAAAAGCTCTGGTACCGAGGGTTGTTCGGGAATCGCTTTGATCGGATACAATGGCCCAATTAGAGTCTCGCTTGATTATTGGAATAAACAGTCCACTCCTGACGGTGTGTCCCGTTTAGGGGGGGAGAGTTTGTGATGCGTATTTCGCGTCCCAATGTTATTAAAACACAGGCAGTCAATCGCGACCAAATCACCCTTCACTAGAGCCGAGCAACACCACTGCACTCCGTACGCGCGAGCCTCTCTCTCTCGCTTGCTCTTTCTCCGTCGCCTCTCGAGGATGTTGAGCCACTGCCCGCGCACACACACACGCGAGCGCGACCGCCCTCTCTCCCGATGCACGCAGACGCGGCAAGAGAGAGGATTCACAGCAGCAGCGGCGGCTTTCTTGAGGCACGTCATCTCGGCTGTAGCCACGAGAGAGAGAGAGAGAGAGAGAGAGAGAGAGAGAGAGATTTAATCGCAGGCGAGATTACCGCAAAAGCACACAACGACGACATGAATCATACTTAAAATTAATAAAATAAGTAAATAAATAAATAATACATCGTAAAGACTTAGATAACTAATAAAAATAAAAAAAAAGTGTACAATAAAAATAATGATAAAAAAAACAACGGTTGACGCAGAGAGAAAAAAAAATATAATAAAATTGCTTCTAAAATATCTTACAAAAATTTACAATAAAAGAGAGAAAAAAAAAAATATTAATTAAAACTTTACGCATACAAAATACTTCACAAAGGAGGCTCCCCGAAGGTACGGCGCAGCATATGGTCAAAAATTCGCTTCTTAAAACTAGGTTGCATGATGCATCGTCTCAAATCGTGAGGTAGCGAGTTCCAAAGATGCGCGGCTCCAACGATAAACGAAAACTTAAAATTGTCAGTCCGTGCCCATAGTAGTTTGAGATCATACTCAGAGCATCTTAAAGACCCTACGCTGTCCACTGGACGAAACTTTAGTCTATTCACGATATAGGAAGGCTGATCGGAGCGAAGAATATTGGCAAGGAGTGACAGACAAAAATAATTCTGACGTTCAGTATAAGGCAAAATATCATTGGCTTTATAAGCCGGAGTAATGTGCTCAAATTTCTTTACGCTGGTAGCGAAACGCACGGCCGCATTTTTGCAACGCGAGAGCTTAGTGACAAGCTCAGATGAAAGATCAATAAACAGACCCGCGCAGTAGTCAAAATACGGAAAAACGATTGATTTGACCAGCAGCATCTTTGTGTTATCGGGAATTAGATCGTTGCATTTTCTTAGACGTGATAAAGCAGCAAAGCTTTTACGAGCAGTCGCGGTGCACTGAGGGGTCCAGGAAAGAGTGCTGTCAAGTGTAACACCTAAAATTTTCACAGACTCACAAACCTGAATGGCCACTCCATTTATAGATGGAGCAGGGACGTTCATAGACTGCAGCCTGCTGATAAAGCCACGAGAGCCAAACCAGATGGCGTTGGTTTTACG